>CANYBF011889968.1:0-47663 GCA_948192965.1 Dalechampia spathulata | reverse complement strand
GCAGTATTGTATTTGTAGTTTAATGGTGGTTTTGTACGGATAATGTAATCAGAACCGTTGTATATTAATAAATATACTTTTGTTATACGCTTGTACGTTCAATAGAATGTATGTTATCCAGGGTTATGTTTGGTTCTGTTTACGAAGTTTACCGCCATACTACAGGAGGTCCCCATACGATGTTTATTTGTATGTATGTACAGGTATCCCTTGTAGTGTATACAGTGGTTTGCCTTACGGTGGATCATTGTGTATGCTACGGGAGCATGTTGCTCCAGGTATGGGCTGGGCGTGACACTATCCATATACATCATTTCCAGGCCTATCTTGGCCTCACACCACCTCAAAGGATAAAAACTCAACATAGAAATCAAAGAATACAAACTAGCACAAACCTGGAATTAAGCTACTTCTAGCTTTAATCTATAACCCAATTGATAAACTTGCTTCTTCAAGCTTCCACAAGCCTCAAAATACCAAGAAATAAGAATTCTAGGGTTTTGGGATAGTTTTTAGGGTTTTGGGGTGTGAAAAACTAATGAAATAGCTGATGTTTATCTGTTTAAAACGTCAATTTTAAGTCGCCTACGCCTGTACCAGTCACGTACGCCCGTACCAAACTAAAAACCCTGATGCACTAATTTTCCAGCGAGTTATGGTACGCCTATACGCCCATATCGTATGCCCGTACCACCCAGAATTTTCTGACAAACCCAAATTCCTGCGAGTAACGGTACGGTCGTACATCTCTTAGTGCGTCCGTACCACCTCTGGGGAATTTGGTACGCCCGTACGGGTGTCTGTACGCCTGTACTGAGCCTGAGAAAACCAAGGCATTCGCCTTTCGTCCCTTACTCCCCTAGAACCTGCTAAAAACACTTCAAACCCAACCTAAACTCATCAAAATCACTATCCCTCATCCAACTGAGAAGTCACGCTTCCCAATAAGACGATAGTATCATGAAATATAATCATAAGCAACATCATACATCCACATATACAAGCATACATACATATATACATACATGTGTACATATCATCAACGAATGGCAAAACTCATAAGCATACAGACCCCTAAACACGGATGTGACAAGAATTATCTTAAAAAAAGATATATAATTGAAACAAATCAAATTGATTATTATCAAAATAATTCAACTTTTCTTATAATATATAATCGAAATACGTACTAACGGATTTTGAATGTGAGAGTTATTTTTATTTTATTTGAAGGGTTTGAATTACTCTTTCTTAATTGTATTTCAACAAAATGAAAAAAGGATAAAAATTTATTTAAAAATTTATTTTTAAAATATATGATCCATGGATTCATCCAATTTAACAAATAACAAATATTGATTATATTTTAAGCAACGTATTAAAAGTAAATAAATGCCCTGAAAGATATAAGAATAGAAAATGTTAAAATGTTAAAATTTAAATATTTAATTATGATTTAATTTATTTATATTTATATTTATTCTGAGATTATTTAATTCTGTAATTATTTTTATGAAAAATTAAATTTATAATTTTGATTTTAATATTAATGATATTAAAATTAATTAATATGATATATTTTTATTTTTAAATATTTAAAATTGTTACAATGAATTCAGAAATATAAGAATTAATAATAAGGGAAAAAAGCAATATTTTATCAAATGATTGATTTTTTAAAAAATATATTAGGATTTTAATAATTATAAAATAAAATAACAACAATAATAATAATTATAATTGTTGATTAGGTAAGGCAAGTAAAAGAAAATGGAAATAGAGAAAAAGCAAAAACAACAAAGAAACCAACAAACCTTTGAAGCTATTAAACTCTTTCTTCCTTTTCTTCTCCTCCTCCTCCTCCTTCTTTTTCCCACACAAATTCCATTCCTCTGATTCAATTTCCCAGCAGACAAACAGTTCCTTCATCGTCACCCGATCACAATCTAACAAGGTCTCCTTTCGCTCTCGTTCTCAAGATCTACGTGTTTTCATTTTGGTTTTTTTTTCTCCAATTTTTTACCCTTAACATTTCATTGAATTTGGCTTTTGCGATTGTCAGTTTTTGAAACTTTTCCGTTTGATGGTCGCCGTTTCTGTCCAGTATTGAGTTTCTTTTCATGACATTGCGTGTTTCTCGCTCTTGATGAGTTTCTTATATTTGCCTTTAATTAGGGTTTTTACTTTATTGTTCTTTTGTTTGTTATTTATTTAGCTCAGATCGTTGAAATTTATCTTTTAAATGATTCATCAAACGCACCCTTTTGTTATTCTTCCTTTTGTTTTAGATTAAATGGTACAACTTTCTGTAATTGCAATGGAAAAAATAGAAAACCGAAACTTTGAGCTTCAATTTTCCTTTTCCTTTTCAAAAAATCTTTCTTGGGTTTGTATGATTGTTGATCTTTATGTTCATAAAAAGCTACTTCCTTTTTTATATGATTAGATTTACACAAACGCAATTTCTAATCTGTTTTCATTTTTTTCTTAGCTTAATGATGTAAAATAGTAGAAGGGAAATAGCAATCTTGTTAATCATTTCTCCCCTCCTGTCTGTGTGATACCATCGATAAGTAATGTGTATCATGATAGAAACATGGAATTGATTCCAAAATGATATTTAGAAATATCATCTTTTTATGCTACTGTTTTGTGGTTTTCGATGTTTAGGAATTCTCTGAACAGGTTCTGCATATGATGTTGTATTAGTTTGAAAATCTAGTGCCCTGCTTTAAAATTATCTGCTAAACATGCTGGCATTCCTTGGTAACCTATATGTTTTGTGATTCTTCGAAGCTGGTCGGTTTATTTATTTTGGAAACTAAAGTTTTCATGTGTCTTTTCTAAAGGAAAGAGCATGGCAGCAGGTGAAGATGTGGGCTTGTCAAATTTGAAGTCTCAAGTAAATGACACTCATGAAGTATGGAGGCAGGAGATGGATAGATGTCAGTGTCAGGTGGATGTATTGCAAACAAAAATTATGGAGGTGAAGGCTTGTATCCAGGAATCTGGGGAAGATGCAAAGAAGGAGCTGGAGGTTCTTTGGCGGAGAGTGAAAACCACTGCTATATTGTTGACCTACTTAAGATCGAAAGCTAGAATCATGTCTATTCCTGATTTAGCTCAAACATCTTGCGGTATCAAAGAATTAGAAGGAGTAGGACTTGTTGACAGGGACGGCACACCACTTTCAGGTTGGTCAGGAAATGTTGATCTTTCTTCTTTTGATAGTCCAGATGAAGAAACATGGATTAGACTAAGCGAGCGACATGGTAATTATGATGAAAAAGATGAAGCTTATATTGGTGAATTACTCAAATCGGTTCAGATGGTGTCAGATGTAATGGAAGCTCTTGTTAAGCGGGTTATAATGGCGGAATCTGAAACTGCAATTGAGAAAGAGAAGGTAACCCTAAGTCAGGAAGAAATTAAAAAGAAAGCAATCCAAATTGAGAGCATGTCTTCAAAATTAGAGGAGATGGAGCAATTTGCTCTGGGCACAAATGGTATTTTAAATGAGATGCGGCAGAGAGTGGAAGATTTGGTTGAAGAAACATCTAGGCAGAGGCAAAGAGCAGTAGAAAACGAACAAGAGCTTTCCCGTGTTAAAAGGGATTTTGAGTCGCTTAAATCCTATGTTAGCAGTCTACTTAGTGTACGAGAAACACTTCTTTCGTCAGAGAAACAGTTTCAAACTATTGAGAGGCTTTTTGAACGGTCAGTTATCCCTCAAACAAGTGACTCCCTTGATTATATGTGCTTTATGTTCTGCATTTAAGTCATATCATGGCCAACTGAAGAGCTTGCATGGGTTTCTGCTGCCTTCCCTGGCTAAATTCTATAGAGGGAATTTTGCGGAAAGTCTTTGCAAATTGCCATTGACTTATTAAACGGATAAATTCCAACATTGATGGGTAACTGTAGTTTGAAAATTTGTATCACTCTTATCGGAGTGAAATGTTGAAAATATCCTTGTGGTTTTGTAGCTTATTGATAATGATGTTTGAAGATGGTTTGTTAGTTGATCCATGCAGGATTTCGTTAGCTTATTCAGGTTTTTAATGTATGAGTTTGTTTCGCAAAGCTAGTTCGGTAGCCTTTTTCCTCAGCCAACTACGTTACTCGATAGATTTTGTGTAATCCAACTTTTCTGTTTTTCTGGAATTAGGCTAGTTGCAAAGACAACTCAATTGGAAGGTGAGAAAATGCAGAAAGAAGCTGAAGTTCAGAAACTCATGGAAGAGAATGTGAGGTTGACTGCTCTTCTTGACAAGAAAGAGGCTCAACTCCTAGCCATGAACGAGCAGTGCAAGGTAATGGCTCTGAGTGCTTCAAATATATAACCCGACGGGGTTATATTGTTCTACCTTCCTGGTGGCATGTCGTGGATGGTTGCTTCATTCAGGCTCAATTTGGCTAAGCACCACAGAAGAGTCATGAATGAAGTGAATACTGAACTGTGGAAAGTCTCGGATCCTTTAGAAAATTGTAACATTGTGAAGAGCAAGGAGAATATGTTTACCCATTCTGGCCCATCCCATAAATCATTAATCAAAACACTTGTGCTGTGTGAATGCTGATTTTGTGTTATTTTTCAATTAGCCATGGAGTTGTGCATCTTTGCTGTAATTGCCTGGATCAATTCTATTTTTACATAAAATGGCCCTGCCCCTTTTAACAAAGTTACCAAGCCAAATTCTGTTGATTATCCTGCTGCAGGTCGGCAATGGATTCCTGAAGAGTTCCGTGCTGACAGGGTTATCAGTTGGGTTCCACGGTGCCGATCTCTAATCGATTAGTTAACTGTCGAAAATGGCTTTTTGTTATAAAAGACTAATTTTGTAGTTTTAATAATCCATCAGTAAGTTGAGAAATTCAATTACTTCTGTACTGAAATCAAGCTTATTACATTCTCTATTTAAAAAATAATTTATTTGGTTTTCAGTTTTAATTATTTCATATCTATAAACTATTTAATATTTATTTAATTTACATACTATTTTTTATTTAAAATTTATCAAATAAATTTCATTAAATTTTTGAATTTATTAAAACTAAAAAACAATATAACGTTTTTTAAATTTTTAATTATTTCCAGAAAATAGTTTAACTTTTAGTTAGAAAAGAAGAAGAAGAACGGGTAACATGAAAACGGGAAATTTTAAAAATTAAATAAATATAAAACCCTAGCCCCAATTCAAAAGTCGGTCATGAAACCTCAATTTCGAGCGGGAAAATCTCTATAAGCAACTCTGTAATTCCAATTACAATCATGAACTATGAATTTCCTAATCCAACTCCCCCAGAATCTCAACCTGAAGACGGTGGCTCTGCCGCGAAGCCCCGGCGTATCAGAATTGGGAAACCTACTGAAGACCTTGGCAACAGCAATGTAATCTCTCTATTTTTACGGCTTATATCATGATTCTGGAATGAAATAATTTTTTTTGCGATCGTATTTTACGAATTTTATTTCGTATTGTTTCAAAGATAAAAAAAAAAAATTAAATAAGTGTGTGAATTTTTGCTTATTTTGATGTCAGGTTGTAAATAGGAGAATCAAAGATGTGGAAATAAGTGTTCCTATTGTGTATGGAACGATTGCATTTTACCTCGGTAGAAAGGCCAGCGAGTAAGTGTACTTCTTTCCGATTTTTGAGAGACTACATGTATAAGAATTTCAATTCAGCTGTCATTCATTCTGTCAATTTTCACTCCAGAAAAGTCGCAGTTGCAAGAATTTATTTGAATTCCAACGCCGCCACCTGATTTTTCAAGAATTATTGTGATTGTTGCTTTTTTGGGTAAATTATTTTGTTTAGGTTTCATCAATTCTTTCTCAATTTATTAGGACTCAGTCTCATAAGTGGACAGTCTATGTTCGTGGAGCTACAAATGAAAATCTTGGAGTAGCGATAAAGCGAGTTGTGTTCCAATTGCATCCCAGTTTTACTAACCCTACAAGAATTGTAGAATCTCCACCGTTTGAGCTATCAGAATGTGGTTGGGGTGAATTCGAAATAGCCATCACTCTTTTCTTCCATAGTGATGTTTGTGATAAGCAGCTGGACATGTGAGTAGTTATCTTGTCACTGGCACTGCATTCATTTGCTTGAGGAGACTGATGACTAACAGTGGTTGAATTTCACAGGTATCACCAGTTGAAGTTGTATCCTGAAGATGAGACTGGTCCTCAGTCAACCAAGAAGCCTGTAGTTGTAGAATCCTACAATGAGATTGTGTTTCCTGATCCTTCTGAAAATTTCCTGGCTCGTGTGCGGAATCACCCTGCTATAGTGATGCCCCGGCTGCCTGCTGGATTCAACTTGCCTACTCCTGGTATGATTTCTTGCTGTCATCTTTGTTACAGAAACAAGTGTTCTAGATTAGATTTGTCATTAGCTTAAAATTCTCTCTTTATTTCTCAATATGTAGCAGCCATATGCTTGGTCATGCCAATGTGTAGGCCTGTATGCTTCAGGGTGAAGAAGTTCCGGCTAACCCATTGTACAGTTTGTTTGAACTTTTTCTCACTCCAGTTTGTGTGTTGTTCTGTTTGCTGTTTGTACCAATGACAGTTCCAGTCGAAAATATGCATGAGAAAGAGAGAGGAGATACCAAAGATCATCCATTGTGCCATTGGTTCTTAAATTTTTCAGAAGCAGATGAGCTTTTGAAACTTGCAGCAGCTCGTCAGCAGGTTAGCATGTCTTGCTTCTGAATAACTTAGTCAAATAATGCGATTGTTCAGATGTGCTGACTGTTTTACCAATATATGTAAATGATATTTCTTCATTTTGGCCAAAAAAAATTATGATGTTCTTCAAAAACAAAAAAATTCCTTGCTTAGACTTTAGAAGGTGATAAACCCTTTCCACGGCTTGAAAACCTTTTTGGCATATGAAATGGAGCTAATAGTGAGGTTTCCTCTTTCTGATGCCATCTCTTCGACATTTGCCTATACTTTGGTTACGGGTATACAGTGTAAGTTATTCTTATTGTATATGCTGCAGATAAGCCCACTAGTATTGCATTTGTTGGATTTTTGCACTCCATCTGATTTGTTTGCTTACATACCATTTTCGTGACGGTTTAATATAAATGTAAACTTCTCAAGATATATATTTGTTGCTATAAAAATGTTATAGGTGCAAGCTCACATAATGAAGCTGAGAAGGCAACTGAATGTGATCGATGGTCTACAACAAATGCCTATAGCAGCCTCTACTTATGATTTATAAATGTAAATTATCATATGCTATATTGGTTTTGGGGTATTGTCATTAAATGTAAATAATGGAAGAATCGTCTCTTTAGAACATGTGGCATAGCCCTCCTTTCTTTGTAGCGTGCTTTAGGTTTTCCAGTTTCTGGTTCTGTTCTTGTAATTATTTCTGGTAGTCTTTGTATGAGCACTTGGTTGGTGAATAGCTTCTTCTGCAGAAATATTGGTGAATAAGGTTCTTTTCTTGCAGTTTATTAGCAGGGAGGGGCGAAGCCTAATTCCGGATATATTTGAAAATTAAAATTCTCGAGATACTAAAATGAATATCGGACAATAAACGAGATGGGTTTGTCGTCAACGTGGATTCCCCACCTATTCATTAATGAGACTTGTTAGATAAGATATCTTTGCAGGTTTATCCGTCTGTAAGGATGTTTGAGATGAATGTTTGCCATGTTAGGCCTTGAATTTGCTGAATCTTTGCCTAACAATTTCATTAAACCGTGTCATGTTTGACATTCAACAACAGGATATGAACATGGCTTGCTTCCTTCAATTGGGTGGCTCCAAATTCGTTTTCTTCATTTTAAAATAATGTTTGATTCAAATAAATATTAAAATTGTAAGATAAATTTTCAAGAAACCAAAATGCATTGTATCTTAACAAATGTGAAACAGTACATTTCACTTCGAACTAAAAAATAAAAATCATACTAGATTTGATTATTGTCTAAAAGCCTCTAGTTGAAAGTTTAAGTTGACTAATATTTGAAAGTAATATTATTGTATAGAATATTTATTAAATTTAAACTATGAAAAATTTAATGAATTTACAAATTTAAAAATAATTTTATATATCTGTAATTCTTATTTAAGCATTTTAAAATTGTACCCAATAAGAAGTAATGTATGATATCAATCAACAACACACATTTAGATTAGATGGCAATTGTAATGATATTGCATTGCCTTGTTTGGTTTAATTTTTTTGTTATTGAGAAGACAAGATGTCATGGCCTTCACATGGTCTATTTGCCAAATAGTAATTCCCTTCTGTTCATTATCTATGATGGTTTTCTGACCTAATTAACAAGGACTTGCCATCCCAACTTGTGCTTCTCACATGCACAACCATCTTCATTTTCCGAAATTTCTGCTAATCGTCACTTAGAGCCTATCCAAACTTCTATCTTATTGTGCAAGACGGTTAATTAATCAATTATTAAGATGGGTTTTTCATGATTCATACATAAGTATGATACATCCATTGCTAAAGAGCATTACCCTTTAATATCGAGTAATCAGTCGATTTGATTTAATCTTCCATCTTTGATATCAGTTTTGAACATTCAATTAAAAGATGCTAGTCCAACAAAATGTGAAAGCAAGCAAAGAAAAAGACATAAAGGAAGAATGCGATTGTGAGAAGTATATTTGTGAGCCATAGAACATGAGAACCGACCTTTAAAAGTCATATATAGCAGCAAAAGGCTGAAGACATCAAGCCATTGTAGGAATAAGAGTCTGCTGGCTCATATCTATATGGGGTTATGGTTTGATTAGTTAATTTTGGTTGGAGCAAGTGGGGAGGCAAATGGGAAGTCCTTCCTGCCCATTGTTTCCTTCAATATCTATCATGACCATTGATAACATAATTTATACAAAAATGAAATTATGTCTAAGACATTTTGAGTAAACAAATGAAATTGTTTGGATTATGATTGGGATAAGGTTTATATTAATAAAGTTAATGATATCAGCTTTAAATATCTAAGTTAATTCGAAGGGTTTGAAGATAAATCAAAAATACATGATCGATCATAATAATCAATCATTATAATTCATATCTGTGAAATCTGTAATTGATAAGATAAAGAGTTACAAAGCAAAAAATTATAGTAAAAAAAAAACTCTCACTCGTGCTCTTTTATCGAAGTTAATCATCAAATATTTATAAATATTCATGTATTAATATGAATCATTCAAATTTTAAAATATTATAATTGTTAATTGATAATGAAAATATGAAAATAAATTGAAAAATTTTAATAATATTGGCTTGAATTATGCCATTGCCATTGCCATTTCAAGAAAGGAATAATATAAAGTTAATAAATGAATTTATTATAATTAGGAGGGAGTATTTGGTTTTTGATTTCTTATTTTGAAAGTTATTCATAATAATTTTTTTAATATGAATTCAAATTAATTGAATTAAATTTAAATTAATCAATATTTATGTTTAAAATTTAAATATTAAATAATTTAATAGAAAAAACTATTGCGTTTATATGTGTTATTATCTTCAACCACACAAATTGAATTATGAGTCAATTCTAGTATTAATGAAAAAAAAAATCAAAAATCCACCAATTTGGTAATTAAAAAAATTAAATTGAATTTAATAAATTGATATATTAATATAATTTTATCTTAAAAATTATTAGTTTAATAGAACCAACCAAATATTTTTATGTTAAATATATATTTTTAAAATTTTTAATTTATTTTCATTCAATTTAATTTTAAATATAAATTTAATTGATTTCATCTATAAAATAATTATAATAATTAAAACAAATAAAAATTTGAATAGAATGAAATCGATAGGAGCAAGGTAATGAATACACGTCAGCCTATTGCTGTACGATGGATAACATAAGATCTATAACAAGCACTTAAACATCTTTCCATCCTTAAATTAGGTTTTACAAAATGTTAGATACAAAATTTGATGCTTATCTAGTTTCCACATTATATATTATATATATGTATATATATATAATTTTAAAAATTAAATAAAATTAAAATATCAGTTGAATTTAATTATTTTAAATCGAGTTTGATTGGTTGATCCATGTTCATATACATCTAATTTGTACTGATGAAAAGGGAAAGAAAAGGAAAAAATGTCTATTGATGTCTTTAGAGGAGGCAGCAAGAAGATTTGGAAAATGGTTGTTATTGTCCATCTTCTTCAAACTCTTTGGTCTCTTTGTTTGTTCCCACAAACCACATGTCTTTGTTTCAAACCAAAATCCAAAATTTTCTTACCATAAATACCTCTCTAAGTCCATTAATTCATCAATCTTGTTCTATGCTTCTCTTCTCTTCTAGTTTTTCAATCTCTTAACTTTCAAAAACCATTATCACTTTTTCAAAAAGAAAATCATCTATAACCCAATTGTGATTTGTTTATTGGGTATGAAGAAATCAAACAAACTCTATCAAACGACTACTTTGAAGCAAATTGTGAAAAGATGTTCAAGTTTTGGTAAGAAACAAGGACATGATCATGGTGATGATCATGATTCTGAAGATTGTGCGCTTCCTAATGATGTCCCAAAAGGGCATTTTGTGGTTTATGTGGGAGAAAATAGAAGAAGATATATTATTCCTATATCATGGTTACATCATCCCCAGTTTCAAAATTTACTTCGAAAATCTGAAGAAGAATTTGGATTTAAACATGACATGGGTCTTACTATTCCTTGTGAAGAAGTCGTTTTTCATTCTTTAACATCAATTATCAGATAAAATTATCTAAATTTTTGATATTAAATTTATGTATGTGTATGTATATAAACAAATATAATGATTTACTTAAGTACATTAGTGACAAATACATATTTTTTTTATGAAATAAATGTATACCATTGATAACTCAAATTAATAACATTTCAACTCACAATTGCTTTTACCTTGTAATTCACAAGATGTGCATATTGATTTTGCTTTATGATGTAATTTTTCCTTTTTAGAAGGGATTCATATGTTAGGTGTTAATTAGTGTAATGGTTCAACCTTTGTCTTATCTTAAATCATATGTAATATACTAGAAATATGCACAATTTTTCCTCTATATTTAATAGTTGGAAAAAAAAAAGAACATTTTAAATTATTTTAAAAATAATTTAAAATTAAAAGATAAGTATGTAGTTTAGCTAATTTTTAAATTAACTCAAAAGTAGCTAAAAAGATGTAAGAATAATTTCATGATTTTGATGTACTTTGATAATATTTTTAAAATTTTATTAGAATCATAAAGATTCATAAATTTGTTTGTTATTTTTCATTTTATATATAAAAAAATTAATTCTTCTATCATTTTGAACCAACTAATGACATAAAGGACAATACCTTAGATTTTACATAATACAATTCCAAATATCTCCTTAACATTTAACATAATATATGCAATTCTTTATATGCATTTTAAATGATAGCATATTTTTCCTTGTCTATACATGAATCACATTGTATTCAATTGGTTCGATTTGAAGAATCACATTGTATTCAATTGGTTCGATTTGAAGTAGGAGTTGAAATTTTTTGACTTTCAAAATCATATTGAACCAAATAATTGATAGAATTTAGTTTTTGCTTTCTAGGGGTTGATCAAGGTAATGTTGTAGGCATAGAAGGTATTGTAAAATAGTATGAGATGAATGGAAAAATATGAGATACTTCATTCCTTAATCTGACTTTTATGAAAGCTAGATTTTTAATATAAGTTTATCAAGTTTGATTTTCATATTAAAATTTTCAAATTTTTAAAATCAAATCAAATCAAAATTATCAAATTTATTAGGTTATTTTGAATTAAAATCCACCAAATAGAAGAAAATGCTATGATAAATAAAAATACAAATATGTTTTTATGCTTAAAAAATATCATAACAAGTATAGTTTTATCTTAAAAATGCCAAATTTAGTCATTTCAAATATCATGTGAGGATAGGGTAACATTATTTTAGCTAATAAACGAATCAATCAACATAGAAAACAAAATTGAAAATTCAAAAAAAAAAAAAAAAAGGGAATGTAAGGGTTGAATGGATAGAATCACACCACTATGATCAACTAAAGAAACAGCCCACAAGAGTTAAGAAATAATAGAACACACTTCATTTTAATAAATTGTGTGTGTGGATATTTTTGGGATATTATATTTGAAAAAAGTCTCTTTCTTATGTGCATCTTCCTAATATGTTCATACAAAGTTGGTTTAGGTATTAGAATGTGCGTGTAGGCTTAAAAGACCACGACTATTTCATTGGAAAGTGGGCAAGGTTACCTTAGTTATAGGGTATCATGTTGGACTTTTTTTCCCACATACCTCTCAATAATTAATTATTGAAATCGACTAATTTAAATTTAAAATTTATAAAAATATATTTTACGATACTACTTTCTAATATCAATTATATATATATATAAATTATAATTTGAATCAAAAATATGTTTAAAAATTCTAATATCTCATCATATTATTAAACCAATTAGTTGTTGGTTCATATATTTATCTTTTGAAGGTATTACTTCTATCTGTTTTTTTTCTGTCAGTGAGTGAAAAAACACCATTCATATTTCAAATTAATTAGTTCATTTCAGATTTTAAATATTTTGTTCTTTTATTGTTGAAATGAATTATAATTTAAAAGTTATATTTTTATTAATTTAATATAATAAATCAAATATAAATAAATATTTATCAAGTTGTGTGATAAAGAGGAAAATAATGAATCCTAACCACAACTACATGTAACTAGTAAACATTTGATCGTGTGTGTATACAAATAATACAACTCTAGAAAAAGAACAGAAATATCTCCACAACCCAAAACCGAACCATGCATAATGTTATTAACCGATTGATTAAATTACATAAATGATATCGATATCGATATCTATATCTCAACCTATATCTAACAAATACCTAAATCTTATTTTGAATTTAGGTGAAAGTAACTCAAGTTGAAATTGACTAGCATGACATGATAAAATGAGAGGTTATAATACAAGTCGGATCATTATTGTTGTTGTTTTATGACAAAAGGACCATGTAAGAAATGAATTCCTATTCCACCATAAAATGATTGTTATTTTGAGCCCATTTCTTTATTCACAGAACTAACAGTATTTCTAGAATAATTATTTTTAACAATATTTAATCCCAAAACATATTGTTTTTTATATATAATTTGATCCAAGCTTTTAAAATATGTCTCGTTAATGTGCATTAAAAATACGCTTTAATTTTATATTAACACTCTTTAATATCGTACTCATGAAGTATATAATTAACATTTTTATTTTCTAATTTGAAATAACTATTAATTTCTATATTATAAAATTTGGAGTACATTAATTTTAAATTATTTAAACTTGAAAAATAAAAATAAAAATTAAGAACATTTTTAAATAAAATATAAATTTTATTTTAATATCGTGTGTATTGAATTGAATTGAATTATAAGTTCAATGATAGCGTTAAGATCAAAATCGTCCATTTCTTCATTGCCCAACATTTGA
Source organism: Dalechampia spathulata (assembly GCA_948192965.1). NCBI lineage: Eukaryota > Viridiplantae > Streptophyta > Magnoliopsida > Malpighiales > Euphorbiaceae > Dalechampia > Dalechampia spathulata. The sequence goes on along the minus strand of CANYBF011889968.1, from coordinate 34,123 downwards.
TCTTTTAAGAAAAAGAAAGAAAGAAAGCCAACCTGAACAGCAGGCCATAACCAGAATCTGGTTTGCTCCAGCCATCCATTACTTGTAATCCTCGGCAGCACAGCATAACCAATAGCATTAGCGGTGCACTTGAAGGAATAACTCTGTCAAGCGAAAGATTATGGCGGAAAAAAAATATATCATACTCCAAAAGCTATTTACACGTCTCTCAAAACAGGCCAACCTTTCTTAACAATGTCATTGATCTTCGCTTCAATCTGGCTTTGGATCTTTGAAGGACAGACCTCTACTGCATAACCATTTAGTTTTGCTGCCAAAGTGGACCTTTCGAGCTCCTCTTCGGCCAAATTTCCTATCAACTGGAGAAGAAATGGTCTTCGCTTCAGCTCAAATTTCTGCAGTCGTTCAACATTCAGAATTGATCAAGAGTGCAATGCAATGCTTAGTATAAGTTTCAGTCTCTATTGTCTTTGTTATGATATATATATGTGTGTGTGCGTGCGCTGGTATGACTGGATTTTCGGTGAAAGCTGCTAGCATGCTAGCTTTAAAAATGCCTTTGGATTAGAAGCCTTGTTAACTGTAATTAGGAAGATTTATGCTAGCTTTAACAGTTTTTCTTCCTAAATTAGCATTCTATAAACAGTATATGCTCCCCCATTAGATGCAGGAAAAAAATCTAGCGTTAGAGTTTCTTTTTTTCCTAGACCACTATTTTCTTTCATTCATCTGTCTATTTTCTTCTCTGCCAAACGGGTTAACAGCCTCTCTTCACCTCCAAATAGGTGGTATTTGTTCACCAGATCTGTTCCAACAGCTTCAAAGCAACTAAATCAAAGTTAAGTCAACTAAACTATGTCTTACTCCAAAACAAGTACCCACCGGGAAGTTAGCACTTTCTCTTTTACATAAGCATGGTGTTGGTAAAAAAATCATTAGACTCGTAGCTTAAATAGCTAAAGTGAGCGCATATAAAAAGTCATATCATACTCAAGAATACAAATGCTATCAACCTTAAGATTGCCTATGTCCTTATTCATATATCAAATCAAAATTCCAGTACAATAACATGTGCACTTCAACCTTCAAGAAGCAAATGTTTGAGTATCATTTCTCACTCAACCCAATGTCCAATAATTCTAATGCATTCTACAGCCGATACCAACTTTTATTTCATTAAGAATAGAGTAGTAACTCGCTCCCCTTTCATGGACTGCAAATGAACAAACTAAAGTTCAATGTGGTAGCCACATGATTGCCATACTGCTTTTTCCATTCACTTGAGTTTCCAGATTCAATTGAAGTAAACATTTGTGAGTGTATACTGGAAGGGAAATCAAAGCGAGCAAGCAATAGAAACTTCTGTAATAAGTTTCACTGTATGCAATGTATCCTAATTATTTCCAAAGAGACCTAACGGTTAAACAGTATAAATTCAGTGATAAAAAAAAATTTCATTGTTTAAATGATTGTTTCTGTTCTACGCGTCCGCTATCATGAGCAAATTCTACATCTATTATCAAAAGATAATGAACCAATCAATGATTTGCTACAACCAGGAAATAAATCAAAATTAAAAAGGAAACAAAAAAATAGTAAGAACAATAAAATATAAAACCTGATGTTCAGATTCAGCTGGATAAAATGCGACAAGCTGTTGAATTTGAGTCGTAACCACACTACTTCTTGATTTCAATTGTTCTTTTTCTTTACTGACAGCAGCTAATCTTGATTCTTCAGTTCCATTTGTGAATACAATAGACCTGTATTTTAAATAAGTATAACAAATGCGTATTTTACATTTCACATAAGCATAGATTATGACATTAAACATTAAAACAACAAAAAAACACCACGTTTAAAATTATATCACACAAATACATTACATATACATGTATTTACCTGTACTGATCTCCTACATCAGGACCTTGACCAAATACTTGCCTCGAATCATGGCTGTTCCAAAACACATCCAATAGCTGCCTATAACTAATTACACGTGAATCATACTCTACCTGAAAGAAAAATAATAATCAGTAATTTGAAGTTATTTATCCCTAGATGAACTAAAACAAAGAAACATTCATCAACTAACTAAGGAGTGACCTGCACAGACTCAGCATGGTTGCCTATGCTCCGATATTCTGGGTTGGGTTTAGATCCGCCAGAATATCCAACAGTTGTTCGGATCACACCATTTAAGCATCCAAAAACTGCTTCTGATCTCCAGAAGCAACCAAGAGCAAATACAGCTGTTTTTAGAGGATGATCAGAGCGGTTATCAGAAGAAGTAGAGATTTGATCTGGAATCCGAATTGCAAAGGCAGATTGATGGGCTAATGAAAATGCAAGCAGCGGCAAAATTAAACTTAAGAAATTAGGAAAAATACAGGATTTTTCCTTTGAGAAACCCATGTGGATCTTCTGTCTATCTGCAAGTGACACTGCATGTGAGAACAATGGAGAAGACGAAATTATAGCTTTACTTATGAATTAAAATACTTGTAATACAAGACTTCTCCATATCTTTGATCTCTGGTAATGCAGTCACTTCATGCTAATTGAAATCAACAACTGACATGAAACACAACTGATTTGATGGAAACACCACAAGAAAAAAAATATAGACGGTACCCTAAGCAAATCTAACAACAATGAAATCATTTGAAGGATGAGAGAAGCCCATAAACCATGACAATACGAATGGCCAAGCGTTGTCGAAAACTCTTAGCGGTTTCATATCGTTTTCACCCAGGATAAAAAGTTTCCAGCAAGACTACGCTAAAATTGACTACTAATTCACTTAAATGAGAGATCTGAAGCAAATCATCTACAACGGACACATTAACGCATTATGCAAGTGCAATGCCAAATACCTACTCGTCATTTCTAAACTTCAAATTTTAAAAGAGAAAACTGATAAACACTTACATTAACAACTTGAAATCATCGAAACACATCAAACAAAACGTATCATATGCTTGATTAGGTCAAATAACAGAAACAAATAAAAAAAAAAAGCAACAAAACTGAATGCAATACCTAATTAAATATTTATAACAAAAAAGGCTGACAAATAATCCAAATGCTGTAAAAACATAGCATTAAAATTCGAAAACAGAAAGCTAAAAAAAATCAAACCAGAAAAAAAAACAGTTAAGACAGATAACGAGAACATACATTAGCAAACATTCCAAAGCAGATCCTAAGGAGAACAGAGAGAGGGCGAACCTTATAGCGATCAGATCCAAGGAGAAGACGGTGAATCGTGGTGAGAATCGAATGGCAAAGCGAGTGAGAACAGGAGTTGAAGCTATTTCATCTGGAATCTGATAATCAAAATAAATACAAACAAGGTATTAATACTAATTTACTTGATTTTCTTAGATGATGATTGAGGTAAGAAGTTTTCTGAAGTGTCTTGTTTCATACTACAACATATTCCCATTTCGCTACTCACCCAAATAACAATGGACTTTTGACTTTTAAACCTTTCAGAAATTATATTTATATATTTAAATTATTAAAAATGGTATTGCTTACATTTTTCTTGCTGACTTTATCTTAAAATAATCTTGATATAAATAATTATCCAAAATTTTGAAATTATACTATTAATTGAATTAATATTATTAATAATAGATAAATGTAACATCAATTATATTATTCGAAATTTATGATTAACAATAAATATATATTTAAAACTTATAATCAATCAATTGAAAATAAATAATAAATATTGATCCATCATTCAAAAATAGATCCACTTCTAATTTTATTAAAATTAATAAAATATTAATTATTTTATTTTAAAATATAAATTTAAATGTATTTTTCTATTATACATTTAGTTTAATTATAAAAAATAAAATTATTTCATTATTAATTATATTTTTAATTTTTAATATAATTTAATAAATAAAATAATAAATATTTAATATGTTATTATTTTACCAAAAAGAAAAATGGGTCTAGAACAAAAGCAATTTAATTTTTTAAAATTTAAATCTAGTAAATATAATAATAAGTGACATTAATAACTCATAATATTTTTATTATTTTTATAATCATATTTTTATAAAATCAGAAAAATAAACACTTTTCGTGTAATTTGAATATTTAAACTTCTCGTATACTTAATATTTAATTATTAAAAAAAAGAAATCACTTTTATAAGATAGATAAATGGTGAATAGTTTTTATATGATTTTATATTTTAAATGTTAATTTGAATCTACGCAATGCACAACTACATCAAATGAAACTAAATACGTTCGATGGCATTCAAGAGTAATTACAAAAGCATTAGATTGTATGAGCATTGTTTGCATTTATTAGCATTAAATTATTATTTTAACATAATATGTATTAAACTAATTATAAAAATAATTAATATTATTTAAAATAAGATATCCAATATATTATATTATATTTATAATTTATTATCCAAATATTAATAAAATAATTAAACTAGTATATTATCTTTTGAAAAATGCAATAATTTTTAAAAAGTGGAGGTTAGTATCTGAATTTTCCCTTGTTCGACGTGGCATTCTATGGTTGGAGATTCGGATTAGATAAGCATACAGCTGGTAGCAGACTTGTTATCTCACAGCACCTCCTCTTATCTTGCTTTTGTCCGACTGTATAAAATCACGAAGCAACGAACTTGAATAGCGCAGAGAACGAAACCACAGAAAGCAAATATTGAATAATAAATCAGGAAAATAAAGTAAAAATAGAGTCCGATCGTAAGAGGAAGAAGGAATCGATCTCAGCGGCAGATCGAAAAAAGAAGGGAAGAGATAAGGAAGAAGAAGATAAGGAAAAAAGCAAAACGAAAAGATCAAAAATGGCGTCGAATCAAGTTAGGGCATCCCATATACTTGTAAAGCATGAAGGTTCTCGAAGAAAGGCATCTTGGAAAGATCCTGAAGGTCGCGTTATTAAGAATACAACACGTGATGCTGCCGTTTCTCAGCTTAAAGCTTTCCGCGACGACATCGTTTCTGGGAAAGCTAAGTTTGAGGATATTGCCTCTAGGTTCTCCGATTGTAGCTCCGCTAAACGTGGTGGTGATCTCGGTGAGTTAATTTTAGTATCCTTGTTTATAGCTTCGTTTTGTTTATTATTTTATTAGCAGATCTGCTGATTAGGGTTTTGGTGGGTTGTTTAGTCATTAGGGTTTCTCTATGTCTGAGAAATTGGTTGATTAGGTTTTTAGTGTGAGAGTTTAGGGTACTATAGATACGGTTAACGACATAAAGTCGTAAATGGTTATGCTTTAACTAGTGTACTGAGTTAATTTCAATAATTTGTTCCCCTGTTGTTGATATGCGGAAGAATCCAATCAAATTTCAACGGGCATATTAGCTTTTTTTATTCTTTTTTTTTATTTTTGGCACTTCACGGTGTCTCGATTCCATTTACTTATTTCAAAATCGTTGCATCTGTTACATAGTTTCAAAATTGCCTTCTTATGCCTTGTTTGCTTAAGCTGAAAATCTAGATTCGAGCGCTTTTAACCTTTCCAAATATAAAACAATGACTGCATAGCATTCAATCCAATTCTTTTGGTTTTTTGACTCCCTAACTCTGAATTAACTTGGTCTGTCTAGGTGCAATCAAAATGGCTTACTTGGTGATGATGGAATCTGTTATCTGTCATTAGTTATGAATTATGATATTCACCGTGTTGTGTCTGTCTGTTTTTCTTCTTCTCTTTGACTAAGAATGTTTTGTGTGTCATTGGTTTAATACGCTGTTGACATGACATGGAATAGGATGTATTTCTATACATTCTTTGAAAGGGTGATCATAAAATTGTCCAGAATACTTCATGTTATTGTTACATATGCTGCCATTCTTTGGCTTCCCTTTATCTCACTCCTTATCTCTGAAAAGAGGAATGCAAATTTAGAAAATAATTTTGATTGATAGCATTCCTCTTTTAGTCGTTGTCTTGCTTTGGTAGATAATTACATTATTCCATGTTCAATGCTGCAGTTATTGTACAAATTATAGACGAACCTGAAGTTAAACAGGCAAAGATCGATTAGTTGCTGAGTGCTTCAACGATTTATTTGTTGTCATACTTGCACAATTGATGCTATTTCTGGTAACCAAAAGAATTTTTATGAGAAGATGCATTTGAGTTTGATATATATTTCGGCAATTTCACCTCTAAACATTCTCGTTCACACTAAATACTGACCAAAACGTCTACTTCCACCACCCAGTGTTTTCGTGTTCCCTTATTTCCCCTTTGAACCACTAAAACCGGCGCTAATTTTTTCTATCATTTGATCAAAAGGGAAATTCTAGGATATTAAGAACTATGAAGTTTTAGCAGACTCTTGTTGGTTGCGGGGTTCCTACTTGCTTAAGCATGAGTTTAATACAAAGATTTGTGAACACATGGATTCCTGTTTGCTTAAATATGACTCTTAATGTAAGGGTTCGTGAACATACTCTGAGCAAGTATTTTCTGCCGGCCATTTGTATATCTGTGTGTATACATTGAAGTATTTTTTCATTTCGATTTAGATAATTCATCTTGCTTACGAAATTTGTACATTTCCATGCTTCCGTAGGTCCATTCGGAAAGGGCCAGATGCAGAAGCCTTTTGAAGATGCGACATACTCGCTGAACGTGGGGGAGATCAGCGACATTGTCGACACGGACAGCGGCGTGCACATTATCCTGAGAACCGGTTAATCGCCCAACGATTTTTCAGTATGGAAAAATTTGGTATTGGTTTTTAAAAAATGATTATAATATGATCATGATCATTATCATTATCATGAGGATGGTTTCACTTAAGCCTTACTCTTTCCACACGCTCATGGATTCTGCCTGATTTATGTGCTTTGGGATCATTTGACTGCTTATAATAACGGCTTTTATTTCTCATCATTTTTCCTTTTCCCTCTTATTAATTTTCATAACAAATTATGATTTGAGAGATCCATATCTTTGTGATTTTTAATATTTATTCAAATTTTTGAACTGAAATATAATATTATTCATAAATATAATTAGTTGTAGTTGATTATTTCTATGGTATGATTAAAGTTGAAGTTTAGCAAAACTAATATTTCGATTAGTGGTATAATATAAAAAGAATATTAAAAATTAAATTCTATCTTTTTAAAAGTTATTTAATTTAAATAAACTTTTATCTATTTTATGGAAATCTTTTAAAACTTTTATGCTAAAATATTTTATAGAAATTTATTTTATTCATAAATATTAATTTATAAAATAAAAAAATTGATTTAAGAAAAGAACCTTAATCATTGTTAATTGTTTAGAATAATTAGAGTTTTAAAATTGATAAAAGTGTCATTGTGATGAAAAGAAATGGTAATTTGGATGATACGATGAGGTGTGATCGTTGCTGGATATGGTTGGCTGAGTATATACAAATTTGACCTTGTGAAATTAATACTATTACTTTTTAAATAAATATTCTCTACCTTTCACCCAATAAATATAATAAATTTATAAATGTTTTGTCCGTTTGGACTATATGTATATGCATTATGTTAACGGATATTTTTGAGGTACTCGTGAATAATTATAATAATAATAATAATAATGAAATTATTATTATTATTTTATTTAAATATAACAATATATTTTATGATTCAATAATTTGTTACTTCATTATCTAATATTTTTTTATCACTTTAATAAAATAACAAGTTCCTTTGGAGCACCCTTTAACATAACCCTATTTATATACATATGAAATTCTCATGCAATATGTAAGTATATATTCTGAACATTTGATGATAATTTTATTTTAGGTTTTTATTATTTGATTATCATAAACTATGTTCAATTTAGTTTTGTATTTCCTAATTAAAGTATTTTACATTTTATATTTATTTTTTATTTCTTAAAATTTTCATTAATTGGATAGAATAATTTTTAATTAATAAAATTTAAAAGCTTTATGAATTTTTAAATTTCATACACATATAATATATATTACTACTAATTTTTAAATTTCATACAAATTTGACCTTGTGAAATTAATACTATTACTATTTGTCAAATTATAAAATAGTGTATTCCTTTTCTTTGGAATTGCAACCATGTAAAACTCAGTTGGTCCAATTGAAGAAATGAGCAAATTGAATATAATCATTAAAAACTCGAAATAATATTCAAAGTAAAACCCACTTCAATTTAGAAAGAATGATGTTTTCCAAATTAGTAGCCAACTTTGAGAAAACAGATTTATTAACATAAGTTTATAGACAAAGATATAAATCCCATATTAGTAGTAATGATGAAACCTACAGAAAGAATTAAAATGATAATGATAAATTAAAGTGCTCCTTAGTAATTAAATCTGTTGTCTCTCTCAATCAAAGAATTTCAGATAAAAAGATTGAGAAGTACCAATTCCAATCTGCCCTTATATCCATAAAAACCTACAGGAAAGCGGTGCTTCAACGACATTTACCATTTACACTATTGAAGACCAAGATGATTATTCACAGCCTGCCAGTAATTTCCCTATCCAATTTCATTCTCTTTGCAAATGGGGCCTCCAAATTGCCACCAGTTTGGAACTGTAATGATATATCATGTTGAAATGGGCAATTATTGCCATTTCGGCATCCTTTTGGGCTTCTATAATATATGCAAGGCTTCTGCGACTTGGGTCTTGGATTTTGTCCAAAGTCCTTATTTAGTGAGTGATTAGCATGAGATCCATTATGAGATACGTTTTGGTTATTCTTGTCACATCCATGTTCCTTTATCAAACTTTTAATGTAGCTGATATCCTTTACTTGGTTCATGTTCATGGCAGCTTCATTAGCTTGAGAAATACCATTTGGTTGCACAGGCATTGTATTCATACCTAAATTTGGTGGCAATGGAGCGGGTTTCACTTCACCGAATGATTTCGGAGGCAGCCAGGTGGGGATCGCAGTCGCCGTGCATTGAACCTGATCAGGCATGCACATGTTGACAGGCTGCATTCTAGGTGAACAGCTTGGAGTGACAGGTTTTTGTTTCATGTCTGTTTTAGTTGACAACCTGGTAACTGTTGGCTGCACCTCATCAACAGAAACAGGTAAAGAAATCACAGCAGATTTATGACCAGATGGTAGAGGTGGCGTCGACACAGATCTCGATTCAGGTTTCAACCCTCCGTTTGAACGATGTGTGTTTCCATCAGTGGGTGCAGGCTGAGGGAAGGATGATGTTGTAACTGATTTACTTACTGGGTCTGAAACAAGCATGGGTACAATGGTCGCGTCGACAGCTGCTTGACGATCATTTATCAGTTTCTCGATCATTTTAGGGTCACTTAGGATTTTAATCAGCAAGCCAGTGTCAATCAGGCTGCCCTTCTCGGTGCTTTTCATGAGTGCAGTTACAGCAGCAGAAGCAGCTGCCATTAGATCAGCACCCATATCAGGCATGGATCCAAGCATGGGTTTTCCACTAGTAGGTGGGTCTAAAGCAGAGGGGCTAAATTCCACAGATTTTGGGGTTCCAGGAGATGAGAAATCCTTGGGAAATGATGGTGACTGGGGTTTTAACAAGATGTCAAGAGATCCCGCTGTTAAATCGGAAGCAGCAGCTTCCCCTTCCTCAATAGGAGTAAGTGGTATCACGGAAGTGAAGCTATCGTCATAAAATGCCTCTTCTACGTCCAACGAAATTGAGGGGCTGTACATAGAAAAGAATGGAAGTGCCTTGTAAGATGAAGCGGACATATTAGCATACTAATGTGTAGTAGAAGAAACGTTACCTGGGAGGAATAGCTGAATGACGAGGAAAAATGGCTTCGAGAACTCTCATTTCCCTGACTATTTGGGCCTTAGCCTCGAAACTTTCTTCGCCAGCAGCAACATGCCAATTGTGACTCAGAACTACCTGTTTCAAGACAAATGATTTGCCAAATACTCGATTACTAGTAGTTATTTACCTCAGATCAGAATATCCATGCCTAACCAATGACAGATCGTATTAGACTTGTATAAAAAGTATAAAAAAAACATATGCTTACCTTGGGAGGACATTTCCATTCAATGTTCACAATTTGCGGTGATTGCTCTTTCAAGGGATTCGAACAACTACCTTCAAACCCAGGGGGAAGATCGCTAAATTCATTGTCAGCCCAATGATGCAACATCAATGGGGTCTTTTTTTGCAGATGGTCCTGAGCTTGGCTGCCAACTTTCGATGGGCAATCATCAGATAGAAATAGCTTTACCTATTAAAGACACAAAACAGTCCAAAGTAATTATTATCTATCAAATAATAATGCAAACAACCTAACAGGATAATATGCAGAACGTGATAAAAGTACTGAATCGAGAATATACCATATAAATTAGTAAAACTTTGATCAATAGAAATTACAACAAAAATGTCTGTTAACAACATCATCCACCCATACATGCAACAAAATGCCTATACCATAGAAAATCATATGCTGCATAAAGTAATAGTTGTTCTGCATTGCCTTTCAGGGGCATGAAAAGCATGGTGCATTTAATTTCTGCCTCTAACAGGCAATCTTGCTTCCTAAATGTGATCTTTGCACATTTCAAAAGGTGCTGTTTAACCCTCTCTTTCCATATGCCAACATGGTAACAAAAACAAGATAAACCGAAACATCAGGTCAAAACCAGCAACAACAAGAATAACAGGTACACATGAGTTCAATAACTGCCAGTCCAAGAACACTATCATATGACAAAAGAAGGATATATCATTGTAGCAAGGCAACAAGATTAAAGGTCAATAACAAAATCTCAGTCACGTACAAGCATGATTCATCATGTAAACCTCATGTACATCATAATATAATATCTTTTGCTTGCATAAACATATGGGTAGCTTTCATGCCAAGAAAACCTCAAGCAAACCTGGCATTTTCAAATGTAGCAACTATTTTTATCATCTTTCCAGACAACTAAACATATCAGAAAGTCCATGGTCAGCAATGTTGTCTTACACCTACTGCAAAAATATAAACTGGATTTAACTTTCAAAATCTTCGCTTTTATATGTTAACTCTAGTACAATCTTATCCTATCTAAGATAAAGCCACCAGGTAAGTATGCCTACATCTGAACCTAAGAACACCATAGATCTCATGTTTACTTCTTTCAGCCTACCTGATACTAATAACAACAATTAGGTTCCAGAAATGATACACTCAACTATGTACAAAATTTCTAGTTAACCGAGTTGACTTATAATGAAAATTAACTAAACAGTAAAACATATATAACAATAGCTAAATATCTAATAAAGAAGCAAAAGCTGAAGACCATGACAGATGCTAAGTCAACAAAAAGGGTATCATGAGTTTCTTAATTCTTATGAGCTAAGATTGCACTGATACATAAAACTGGCCCAGATACTTTTGCTGTTGAGATGCACGATGTTTGCATGAGGTTGAATTTTGATGCATGACTAAGGATGCTTAAACCAAATGCATTTGCATAATCCTATAATTCATAGTTTCAAGCTTTGCAATCTCTCATTTATGTTAAAAATGGCACAAAATTTTTACTTCGTTGCATTCTATTTGTGAACATTTTCTATAATATTGATGGCTTATTGGTATTATAAGCTAATTACTGAATCTCAGTGTTCATATTCTTTGATATTGTTTTCTCTTAATGTTTTCTGTTTTCTTTCTTTTTTTAATATACCACTTTAATCTCCCTCTCTTTTGACATACTTGTTATTAGTTCCTCTGATTTTGCAGATCAAGTTCAAACATATATTGATGAACAAGTTTATAGATTTCACTCAAATGCCTGCTATAGATTTGCTTGTATTTATATATATGTTAAAATAACTTCTATAAGAGATCAATTCAAAAACACATTATTGCAAATTCAATTTATTACGCATTATTAGCAATTGACTTGTTCATATACAACTCCTTGAAAAGGATGAAATGCAAGAAGAATGAGAATTTAATCAGATCCAAATCCCTCAAAGCTTGTTGATGATTTTACATAACTCAATTTGATCAATATTTTTGTGAAAATTTATATTTTTTCTTATTATAATATTTTAAAAAAGGTTTTAAATATTAAGGAAACAACTAGAACGTTAAATTGGGAGATTTAATTGAAACAAATGTAACTGGAATATCTCCGGCCATGTGCCGATGGCGAATATGTAATAAAATCACCATCAAATTGATTGAATGAATGAATCAGAGAAAATCTAAATCAAATTACTTTAGCACCATTCTCGCCATTCAATTCACTCTTATCTAAATTGAGCGGTGGAATTTGGTGCTCAAAAAGAAAATCAAAAATCTGTATGAATATACAGATTACCTAAAAAATCAAAACCTAATACAATGAAAATGATATCAAGGATAACGGATTTATAAAAGAAAAGGATTCAGTAACAAATAAACGAAAAATATTGTAATTTATCCCAATAAATCGCTAAAAGGGACATGTTGATGTTATACCTGACAAAGATTAAGAGCAGGTGCCCACGTTACTCTGTTTGGTTTCCTGGATCGCTTCATATCTTAATTGATTTTCACAATTTTTTTCCTTTATCGATTCGAATCAGATCTAAAACATACAATATCCTATACAGATTCAAATTAAAAATAAAAATGGAACTCCTAATCGTGAAAGATTTAGTTGAATTTATTATTAAAAATGACACCGATCAGGCGTGTGCTAAATGACGCTTAAAGAGAGAAGATGAGGAAGATGAAGAGGAGGAGGAAGACGAGAAACTTCTGGTTTTATATAAAGGTATTGCGATGGAAAGATGAAACCCTAGATTTTGAAACCCTATTCGATTATGCTTTTGGATTTTATTATTATTTTATTTATTTAAAATGGATATTATAAGGAGCCGCGTGGTTACCAGATTTTTACGATCTTGCGCTGAACCTCCGGTAGATTCCAGTGAATTTCCCCCTTTTGTTTTTTCAAAGCCAGGCTGTCATTTGGTGGTTAATTTTTACTTTGTTTAAAAAGGATTTACTGTTGTATGGAAATAACATTGGATAGGAACAATTACAGGAAGGTAAACGAGGTAAATATGTCTCTTTTACTGAACGGTGAAAAAGCGGGGGGTGGATTTCTTTCTTTTACTGAACGAGGTATATTTGTTTGGTTTTCTTCTCTTTATTTTCTTTTCTATTGACAAAGACAAAAATAACTTATGACTAATGACTATACCTTTTAATCAAATTTTCTATTGGAATAATTATTATTTATTTATGTTAATGATGATATGAGAAAATATTTTAATAGTTGAAATTTTTAATTATTGTTCAATAAAAAATTATTATCCATCTAGAATAAACATTCAAAAAAATTTAACTAAGATAGGAAGTTATCTTAGCATATACATCTCCTTCTATATTGTAAAGATAGATATATTCATGCATTATTGATACAATCATCAATAATTAACTTTATGCATATTGATATAGTAATCAGTAATTAATTTAAGTATCATAATCTTATCATATCAAGGTATTATTATTTATTCCCTTAATTCAATTTCATGATTATAATTGATTGATCCCTTATCAATTAGTAATTAATAATCGACTATCTATATATTTGATTGAGTACACCTTTCAAATTTTTTAATTAATATTATAAAAAAGAAGATGAACAAGTGAAATAATAATTTTATCATTTCTCTAAATTTGTTAAAATTAATTTTAATTATTAACTAGTAATAATTTTAATTTATAATAATTAATTTCTATCTAAGTATTTTATTCAAAGTTAAATTTAAATATGAATTATTTTTATTAGAAATGATTAGTTTTAAGAAAATAAAAGTTTATTAGGTAATCTAAATTTATTAAAACTAATTCTATTTTATTTTAATAATATAATAGTAATAATTTTAATTTATAATGACTGATTTTTATTATAAAATTATATGAAAAATATTACTTATGATTATTTTTAAAAATATGAGGTATTTACTAAAGTTACAAAATATTATACATTATTAATATATGATTTAAAATTTTCAATGAAAATTCTATGATTATTTAGGATTTAAATAATCTAATTATCTAAATTATTGAAGTTTCAAAAAATATTAATTATATTAAATTTGTAATAGATAATTTATAATAATTAATTTTATTTTAGTTTAGTTATCTAATAGTAATAGTTTTAATTTATAACAACTAATTTTCATAATAAAATTATATAAATAAAAATACTATTTATAATTTTTAAAAAAATATGAAATACTTATTAAAGTTAGTCAAAAATATCTAATAAGCATGAATAAAGATATTAAATAATTTTTTTATAAGTATATAATGCTTACATAAGAAATATTAATTCAAATTATAAAAAATGTTATCATGATAAAAGAAGATTTTAAAAATTAAAATATGAAATTATGATAAATGATGGGTAAAATAAATTATATTAATGTACAATGCACGTTATAAAATTCTAAAATTTGAGTTTTATTTGAAATAGTAAAAATATACAATTTGAACTTTTAGGATGTGTAGAAACTACTCAAATTATTTTTAATAAAAATGCTATTTAAAATTTTTTGTTCATGATATATTTTATAAATTCAAAAGGTAAAAGTACCTAATATAACTAAAAATAATATGTTTAACAATATAACATATTAATTGAATTTTATAATTAAATCAAACATAAAATTTATTTCATTTTATTAGAATTCATTTGCAAATGAATTAGGGGTAAATTTAAGCCTTTAAAGTATAGTTCGGGGGTAAAGTTACTAGAAAGTTAAAGTTACACGCCAATTTGAAGTTTGATTATAAATTCAGGGACAATTTAAGACTTTCATCTATTTTCTTTTCGATAAAAAAAAAAAAGAAAAAGTGGGAAACTGCTCCGACGTCGTTTAAGATATCCAGGAGCGGGTTTAAAATGCAAACAATGCAGCGTTCACGTGGCCACGATTCAAAATTGTGAACAAAACCTTCGTGACTTTTCCTGAGGTGCTTGTAATCTGCAATGCTAACCCTAGATCGATATTTCTTCCCCGATCCTGCTCTTGTTTCATGCCATCGTCTTCAATTTCTCCTTTATTTTCCTTTTATTTTTCAATTCAATGTCGCTACTTTTCATTTTTCAGGTGAAGCAGAAAAAGGTAAGATATGGCTCGTACTAAACAAACCGCTCGCAAGTCCACCGGCGGCAAGGCTCCTCGCAAGCAACTGGCTACCAAGGTGCCTCTTACTCTTTCTTGTTTTCTGCTCTGTATATATCGCTACAATATACGTGGTGGTGGCTATGATTTTTTTAAAAAAAAAAAAAATCTTTCGTAAAAATTTGAAATGTAATGCCATTTTTTGTGTCATACTCTGCAATTCCATGAGGTTTATCCATTCATATGCTTGATTTTAGTTCACAGTTATCAGTTGGCCATATTTTAGGAATTTTCGTGGAAGGTGTATGCGAGAGTTTGTCATTTGAAGCTCCGTATAAGTTGGTCACGTTATACATTTTTTTATGTAGTTACACCAATCAATTCAGTTCATGGCTTAGTGGAGATAGCAATAGCAATTTGGAAATTGTAATTTGAAAATCTGACGCTTGTGATAAAGCATATCTGAGAAGTACATATTAATATTTCTATTTGCATTATTACTTGTGCTGTTTGAAGCTAGCAGAATGTGCCACATTTGAATTTTTCTCCTGTTAATCGAGTCCAGCTTGATGCTTTTGGCGGATCGTGCATTTGACTATCAATCAAATAATTAGTGCATTGCATTACTAGCATCCCTGTCTCAAACACCTATAGTCGAAGTGTTAGATTTTGATAGAGAAGAAATTACATATCTTAGTTCACTTCAGCTTAATTAACATTTTTCTGTCGGCATGATGTTATTAACCCCATATGTGTATCCTTGCCATTACATTAATTTATTCCTCATTTTGAATGTGAAGGCTGCAAGGAAGTCTGCACCCACAACTGGTGGAGTCAAGAAGCCTCATCGTTACCGCCCTGGTACTGTGGCTCTTCGGTAGGTGTTTCTTTTCCTCAATATTTATTCAAAAATAATTCTTTTGACTTTCCTTTAATATATGTTCTCGATGTCTTTTCCATAGTGAGATTCGTAAATACCAGAAAAGTACCGAACTTCTGATACGCAAGCTGCCTTTCCAACGTCTTGTTCGTGAAATTGCACAAGACTTCAAGGTGATAGTTTCTTTCAAAATCATCATTCCCTTTTGCTTGTTTTTGATTAATGGCCATTAGTTTCATTCTGGTTTATGCTTCTTGTATAGACGGATTTGAGATTCCAGAGCCATGCGGTTCTTGCACTTCAAGAGGCTGCAGAGGCCTATCTTGTTGGTTTATTTGAGGACACTAATCTCTGTGCTATCCATGCAAAGCGGGTCACTATCATGCCTAAGGATATTCAACTTGCTAGGCGGATTCGTGGTGAAAGGGCCTAAATAAACTTCAAGTCTGTTTCTTCCAGTAAGGCCACTGTTCTGTGTTCTACTTTTGTGTCTACTGTTCTATTCGCCTTTGAATTGATATATGCTGGTACTTTATTTACTGAAATACTAGTTGTATAATATGCATAATTTCATTCCTATGATGTGCCAAACCTCTTTTACTGTGTTTAGCAACAGTTGAAAAACGTGTCCATCTTTTCTTTTTCGATTATAAATGAATTTAGTTTCTTCAAATTCAGGCAATTTACTTTTGGATTAGATGCTTCTGAAAGGCATAAACCACACATTCAACTGACTATAGAAAAACATTGTCATGTTTATTTTTTTTCTCTGAGCTTTGGTAGCACCTTGTAAATATATTAGATACCTATAGGGCAGGGGTGCCTTCGGATTCCAAGGTAGGAGCAAAACTCTCTAAGATAATGTTTAATTCAAATGAATTTTGCGGAATTCATTTGTAAATCTCAAGCAATTACATTTTATTTAAATGAATTTTAAAAAATCTTCTGTTAAAATCATCAACCATGCTCATTTATAAATGAATATTCATTTTTAAATTAAATGAACTATCGCGGTAGATTTAGTATTATATCAAATAGGCGAGGGAGGACGGTTGGGCGGGGTGTCACCCCAGAAACGGCACTTGGTTTGGGTGAGGCTTCCGAACCTTAACCTATGGCCACGATGCCGTACTTCCAATGGAGATCACAGTTAAGTTAGGCTCTCTCTCTCTTATACGGATGACAGAGCAAGTGCAACGTGGAACGGCTTAATTGGCCTAAACTTTATAAAGAAAGAGATAAAATCTGCCATTATTAAATAAAATATTATTATTTATGTAGTAAAAAGACTTAAAAATCATCAAACTTATTACGGGGCATGTAATATTTCCATAATTGTGAAATTGCTTTCTATTCTAATTTTGGTGAATTATTGGTAATTTATTCAAAAACAAAGTTGATTGCTCCACCAAGTCATTCCTTGCTGAATTCATAGTTTCCACATGGATGGGATCGACTAGGTTTCTTCTGTCTCTGATTCCGCCAATTGCAAGCTTATATTATATATATATATATTAACTTTTTATTGAATATTATAATATTTTTATTCTTTATGGATATAATTATAAAAATTATTTAATAGATTTCACAACAAAAGGTAGAGATGAGCATTTGGTTTGCTTAAGCCATAAACTGAAGTAAACTAATAAATTTAGTTTGATTTAATTTAAAATTTAAAATTTAAAAAATATTTAGATTGGTTCGATTTAAGAAAATTAAACTTTTTGATTTGAAAATTGAAATAATTAAAATTGTGTTCAATTCGGTTTAATGAATATTTAATTTGATTTAATTTTATATATTAAAAAAAATATTTCAAATGAACCATTCAATGGTAACCCATTTTTAACAGTACAGAAGAATATCAAGATGGGTTTTGACTATTTTTGTTTGAAAAAGGTTTTGTTGGATTAAATTAATTCTGTTTAGTTGTATTAATGTTATGATGGAATAAACTAATACAGAAATTTATTCAATTTACCAAAAAAAAAATTGTAAATATGAAAAATGTAAATAATGTAAATTTAAATGTAATTTTTATTTTTTCTTAATTAAATCACATAAATATTGACCAATCATTGTAATTTAGTTGCATTTTGAAAAAAGAAAAAGACATTAGCCCATCGAATCATTAAGCAAATACCAAAGTTGACACAATCATTCCTCATGAAAAGAAAAACTTAATTATTTGCTGAAATGGCACACCCTTATTGGTGGGATTTGTAATAATTAAATGTAATTAACTATATTGTTAACAAAGTGCCATCACTGAATTATATGCTTCTGGGTGTCTGTCTCTATACTTTCCATAGATCATGTTAATTGGTAAAACAATTTATAAATGTAATTTCACATTTATTAAAAATGTATATCGATACGTAATTAATTAAAATGATTTAGATTATTTTGACGATGTTCAAATAATATATGCGCAACTATGAGTTTAAATTTGAAAAATAAATGAATTAATTAATTATATATTAATTTATTTATCCAAACCATTAATTTTTAGATACTAACAGTAGTATAAAATTATGCTATGAAAATTTTCACATTATGTACTTATTAAAGTATAGTTTTATAATAATTGGATATTGAAAGGGATGATATGAATTATTGTTAGTTTAATTAATAGTTTTTAAATTCAAGCATTTAGAAATATAATAATGTTAAAATTTAATGAAAGTACATCATTACTTTATTTCATAGGGCAATTTTTCGAAATAAAATTGATAATAATAATTAATCATTTTTATAAAATCAATTTTATGATAACTTATTGATTGAAATCAATCATAATATGATGAGTTTTATTTTTATTCTACAATAATATTAAATGTTAAAAAACATTGTTTCTATTATATATTTGAAAATCCATTATTTTTTTCACTTTCTTATTAGAAAAAGACTATTTTTCTTGATTTTTGAAAATTTTCCAAGATAGCTATATATAAAAAGCTTTATCAACTACATGAAGATATATATATATATATATTATTATTATTAAATATAAATTATTTATAATTCTAGTTTAAACTTTTAAATTCAATAATTATTTATCAATTTAAAATAAATTCAGCAAAAGCTAAATATGTAGGGATATATCTGTTGAATGGTTCTTTCAAAAATTTTAATTTAATTCGATTTAAAAAAATTAAAATTTTTAATTAAAAATCAAAATGATTGAAAAAATAAAATAAAAAATAAATCAATTAAACTAAAATTTAATTTAATTTATGAAATATTAAATTAAAAAAAATGTAATTCAAATATGGAACCGATCAGATGCTCTCCCTGCATATATTAATTCATTCTAATGGACCCATATGAGAAAGTTGAAGTGGACTTTGAGTGGTCCATGCCATAAACATATCTTTTTATCTATTCAAAATAATCACAATTTTCTATTGGAACGTACACTCTCTCATAATGAGCCCCTAGTAATTATCATGTTATTTAAATTTATAAATTACATCAAAATTATATAATTTCACAATTTAAACTATTTTTTTTATTTCATAAAAGAACAAATATAATTTAATTATTTTTTCCAATTCTAGTTAAATTTTAAACTCCATAAAATTTTATTTTTATATATCCTTCAATATTACAACCTTATGTTTGATCTTTAACATGCCAAATAATTAATTAATATTGTAATTTTTCATAATTTTTTTATAATGTAAATTCATTATCTATGTACAAAATACAATCAAATTTTGGATAAATTAAAAAATAAGAAAAAATGATAAATTTTTAAAATTTATCTAATAGATATGATTGATTTGATAGTTAAACTTATAGTTCAAGAGTAATCTTTAATATTTAATTAATATTTAAGTTAGTATTGATAATAAAGAATAAGTAAAAAAATTATATTTATAAAGAAAGATGAAATCATATATATACACAAAATGTTATTTTTTTTATAATGTTAAAAGAAAAATTAAATTAAAATTTATAAAGAATAGAAATTCAACTATTAATAGATTATAAAAAAAATATTTTTATGAAATGAATCTTTTTTTAATATTAATTTATTATTATAATAATTTTTTGGGGTAATATTCATGTGGGTTTATTAGTGATGTGTGGCATTAAGAGGACATATAGAAAACCCTAAGTAACATAAAAATAAAAAAATAAAGAAATAAAAAAAAATGTAAAATAGAGAGACAAAGCATGCTAAACCCTAACACCATTACGCATGCCGGACAGGACAGCACTTGGACCCACTCTTTGACTTCTTTCCATGCCTTCTCTTCCCTCTCACTTCATTTCTTTCGATTTTTCTTATTCACATTTTCGTTCAATTAGTTGGATTTCGAGTTTAAAATTATGAAAAAAATAATAATATTAAAATTTAGCGAAAAGGGTTTTATTAACTGTTATAATTTTAATCGATTTAAATTTAAATTGCATATATTCTATAATAATTTTATAATTAAATATGAGATAAAAGTATATTAAAAACAATAATAGTTTCTATTCATAACAAGAATAGAAAAGATTAGTAAATATTGAATATAAAATTTAGAAAATACAACAATATTAAAATTTAATCAAAAGAGTTTTATTATTTTTTATAATTTTGTTTGATTGATTTAAATTAATTGACATTCTTATAAAATTATCTATGATCAAAGATGAGATAGAGTTATAAAAACAAATCATTCTCAATTCATATTAAGAACAAGAAAACATCAATCTCTTTTTTTTTTTTCTTTCTAATGTTTGCATGTTGTCTAGTTGTCAATTTCCAAGAAAAAAGAATCTAAACTTTTCTATCAATCAACACTAATCATGTTTAAATCTTGTAATTCAATGTAATTCTTGTGTAGTCTGAATGACTTTCATAAAGGTCACCACCCTTTTAACTTAAATAATAATAATAATAATAATTTATTTATTTATTTATTTGATATGAGATTATAGTAGAATTGAGTTGATTATGTTGTAATTTTGATAGTTAATTAAATTGGTAAGTGTTGGTGGTAAGAATGCCCCCCACAAGGGAATCACAAAATTATTAAAACCTCAATATCTTGCATTGCAAGTTATCTCCTAGGTTTTTGATTTTTGTAAATTTATTACATCATTTGATTTGATTTTTTCATCATCAATTTTTAATTTTAAGAATTAAATTAACCTGAATAAATAAAATTTTAAAATTATTTTAATGTTCATATTTATAATAATAAAAATCTAAACTTTACGTTTCGATTTACATGCAAAAGAAGCAATAGATTGATTATTTACAGTTGCAATCTCTTCACTTAATTGTATTATAAAACACGATTGATTTTTATTTTATTCTCATTGATATTTTTTTAATTAATAGATATATTGAAAAATTTTAATATATAATATGATATAATTATATGTATTTCAATTTTAAATCTTAAAGAAATAATACTTATATTTAAAAAATTGTTATTATCATTTAATTTAAAATCAAAATTGAAACTTAATAAAAAAACATTAATATTAATTTTGGGTAATTAATGAATAACGAATAACATCTTATATAGTTCAATTTGAAATTTAAATTAAATATTTAGATTGAATAATTCTTATAAGAATATGATACGATTATGATCATTTTTTTATAATCAAACGAACTAAGACTTTTCAACTGTAATTATTTATAAACATTTCATATGATTATGATTATTTTATAATTTTATACGAAAAGAATAAGTTATACGATGAATAAATTATAAGTAATAAAAATTAAAACTAATATTTTATTATTTTTATTAATTATTTTAATTAAGGATAGAGCAAGAGAGTTCTTTCACTCATTGCACAACGTAACATTAAATCTTTTACAAAGAAAATTCATACGTTAATATTATCTCAAACATATTTAAAATAGTACAAATTAATTAAAGAAAAATTAAAAAAAAAAAAGAAATTCATAATTTCTCAAATATGCAAATTCCAATATCACAATCAGAATTTGCAGTTAAAAATCCATGAAACTTGTCACCTTCTTCTTCTTCATCATCTTCATCTCTACTCTGCAACAATAAAGATTGCATGTCTGAGTTGTTGTTGTTATTATTATTATGTTCTTCACCACCAAAGCTCGAAACTGCATTATGATCACCATCATATCTATCCTCTTGGCTCAACTGTGAGGCAACGAATTTATCAAGAGCTCTCCAATCAGTCACTCTCTTCTTGTTCTTGTTCCCTTCTTCTTCGTTGGAATTATTGTTATTATTATGGTTGTTGTTGTTGGTAAGTTTAGTCTCTGATATTAAAGATAGAGAGCTTGGCCTCTTTATTAATGGCAGAGAAGGACTTTCTAACTGCGGAAGCTGTAGAAAACTATCAGCGTGCATGAAACTTAAGTTGTCTGCTTGATCTATCTCTTGCTTACAGATGAAATTCTGAGCCATGAAATTCTGTGGTTGCCTTGAAATATATTCAAGAGGATCAACAGCTGAAGTAATAACACTTGATTCTTCATAAAAATAGCTTGAATCCCATCCTTCAATGTTCTTGTTTTGGCCTGTACTTCTTTTCTTGAATGCCCTGCAAACTACCCATCCTTCTTCCTGCAAGCAGTTTTCACCATGATTAACTTTGCAAGATAATTAGTCAAACAGTTTCATCCTAATAACCTAAAACTTTATTCTGTTTTCTTCTTTCTGTCTTATATAATTGATGTTTCATTCTTTTCATACAAAAAGAAGAAGACAAGCTCAAGAATTCTTCAAATTAACAAATTATTAAAATTTTAAAGAGTATTTGTCAAGTATTGTGCTCTACAAAAGTGGGATTGTTCTTGAAAAAAGCTTGCATGTAATTTCACATGAAGTTCTTGCCGGGTCATGTTTTTGTTTGGTAAGAAATGGATAGGAATGATTTAACGGGTTGCAGCCAAAGATAAGTGATGAAGAATGAGGAGGGAAAATGGAATATTTCTTTTGACAAAATGAAGAAAGAGAGACAGCACCATACCAAGAAAAGGAAAGCTATTCAAGTGCATCTAAATGACTATCAACTTTTGACCTAGAGATGGCTAGAGAGTCATTTTTCAGAAAACATTGTGTATATATATATATATATATATTTGTGTGCGCCCGCGCTCGTATATATAGCTCAAACAAAAACAAGCAGAAATGCTTTGTTTTTCAGGTTTTCATTTGGGGTTTTGAAAATAGAATAATATATATGGGAAAAAGTTCATCTTCTATATGAATCTTTCTGTAATCTAACTAGAAAAAGGAATTAAGTACAATGATCAATATGAATAGTAAAATTGATACTTGTAAGAAAAAGAGAAGAGGAAGTAGAAGGGAGGCAGGCGTTGTTACTTTTAGAACTTTTCGAGCAAGAACTGATAAATGTCAATGGATTCCCAACAGACATCATTCGTAGCCAATTATAAAGCAAGGAAAGTAAAGGTAAAAGAGAAAGTTGCTCATGTTTAGGTCAAAACTTGTCAACATGCTGGAAGACCATGAAGATGATCATTTACTTGAAACCCTTTAATGATAACATGTCTTGATCTTGTTAAATAGGAGAAAAAGATATTAAGTAACAATATTAATAAATGAAGTGATGATTATTCTTACCTGAGGAGGACCATTTTCATCGGTTTCGAGCCTGTATTCATGCATGATCCAGTCGGTCTTTTGGCCGTTTGGAGCCCTTCCTTTGTAGAAAACAAGGGTTTTTCTCATGCCAATGAGTTTAGTTTTGTCATAAACTGCTTTATCTCTTCCTGTTGCCTTCCAGAATCCGGCCATTGTTGCTCTGTTAGTTCTCGTCCCCGTCGGATACTTCTTATCCTTATGGCTGAAGAAATACCATTCATTCTGCTCTTCATATCCGATCCGGCATCTCTCTGTCCATTACACCCATAAGGTTACGTGTGTGTATATATATATATATATATATATGCATACATAATGATCTATCATATCAACAGTAGGATGTAGATTACAGTTGGTATGTAATCAAGC
Source organism: Dalechampia spathulata (assembly GCA_948192965.1). Taxonomy (NCBI): domain Eukaryota; kingdom Viridiplantae; phylum Streptophyta; class Magnoliopsida; order Malpighiales; family Euphorbiaceae; genus Dalechampia; species Dalechampia spathulata. The sequence goes on along the minus strand of CANYBF011889968.1, from coordinate 10,122 downwards.
TGAATGAAATAGTGCAATCTTGTTGCTGATATACTACTGTTCGTCCATTACTTACCAAAAAAAAGAACAAAAAAGTCAAAAACCCTATTGGGTGATCTACCCATAACCCTAATTAACAAGATCATCGAGAAGAAAGAAAGCACAAACAGATAAAAAGAATGAAGAATGAAGTAAAGGGTAATTACCTTGAAGATCCCATGGTTCAATCCTGTAAAGATCAATATCTCTAATAACATCAAGATCAATCTTTTGGGATGCAACTTTTTTTCTTAGATAATATCCAACAAGTTCTTCATCCGTTGGATGAAATCTAAATCCAGGTGGGACACACGATTCCATTGATTCCATCATAACAGCTGGTACTGCATCAAATTCAACACCACCACCACCATTACCATTACCATCACTATAGAAAGAAAGAAAAGCTTAATTATAAGCTCTTTATTGAAATCATAACAATGAATATGTATATGTTTATAAAAGAAAACCCAATAAGGAAAAAGAAAAAAAAGAAAGAAGAATATAACGATTGATTTGAATAAAAATTTGAAAAAGGAATAATTTGGATTACCATTCAAACAAAAAGGTGACAAGTGTTATCAAGAACAATCATCAACTTCATTTGGTGGTAAGCAACGCTCAATTAGATTTATCTATCTATCTATCTATCTATATAGCTAAGAGAGGGAATCAAGCAAGAGCTTGTTGTCTTGGGTTTTTTTCAAAAGAAAAACAATATTTATCAAAGAAAATATAATAAAAAGAACAAGAAAAAAAAAACTGAATCATGAGAGTTTGTAATTTGTGATGAAAACCAAGAAGAAGCTTGAGCTTAGCCTTGTCTAAATTAATTCAAGTCTCAAGAAACGGACAGCTAAAGGCTTGTGCTAATAATGTTGTCTTGTGTTGGTGAATGGTAGAAATGATTCATCAAGAACGGGGTTTTCATAATGATGATCTATATAATATATATATATATATATATATATATATATATATATATATATATATTTATTTATTTATTATAAATATAATATATATTTTGAACTATAGTTAGACACTATTAATTACATCTACCTAATTCATCTTAGAAGCATTATAATAGAAAACAAAAGTAACTTTTTTGAAAATAAACTAAAGAAATGCTATAAACATTTAAAAGAAAACCGACATGTATAGGTACTTAGAAAAATGGAAATTGAGGAAGAACTAGAAATAGATTAGCTCATTTATATATATATATATATATACACACACGAGAAGATACAATTAAATACACCATTAGAAAAATGAAGTTAGAAGAAAATTTTTGAATTTGAATTTAAATATTTCATTTTAAAGGAATGGTTGAAGAAGATCATCAGATAAGTAATTCAAGTTAAACATGTTTATGAGTTTTCATCCTCAAATGGATGAAGGGAATATTTTACGAGTCAGAATCAAAATAAGGTGAAATGGGTTTATTAAGAATGATAAATTTTTAAATGTGAAAGATTAAAATGGAAACTTCTGATTATAAAAAGGTGAGCATGTTGTGTATAAAATAAACAGATGCGTTAAAGAAAGTTAAACTATGACAAAGAGAGAAGAAAGATGACGTTATAGCCAAAAATCAGCACGCGTTCCTCGAAAGATAAAAGGTTTGATTTGAATATAGAACACAATTAAAAAATTTTAATTCTACTGTTTTCTTTTGTCTTTTATTTTTAATCAGATCAAAAAGGGCTGCAAAGAGAATTTACAAAGAGAGAGAGAGTGGAAGGATGGATTGATTGATGGATGGATAAAAGTAGAAAAGGAAAGCATTCTTAAGGATGTTTCAGTGTCTGTGTTTCATTTCTGAGATGGGTTCTGACCTTCTTGTCTCTTTGTCGAGAATTTTCATGGCAGTGTAGAACTGGTCCTCAAAGATCCAAAAAAAGGAAGAGAAAAAGAAAAGAAAGAGAGAGAGAAAAGAAGAAAGAAAGATGAGGAGAAGAGCCAATAGAAAGAGAAAAGAAAACGAGAAAAATGGAATGTTCATATCAATGACTCTTCGTATATCCTGCCATTTATATCAAGAACTGATTTCTTGATCGGCAAAAGCAGAATGTAAAAATCTTGATACGAAACTCAGGTTCATTCTTAATGATCTTGGTTCTATTATTTGACCAGCATTCAGCACCATGTTCATATCAAAGTGCCCTTAAAATTGTTCAGAGAAAAAATATAATTCAAGAGTTTAATCTCCACAACAAAAAGGATAAAAAATCAAAGTAGATACTGAATTCAAGGTTTGGGTAATGTAGCTAAGAGTTTGTGTACATTAGCGTCAAGATTAATAGGGTAAAACTATGTTTTCTTTTGGAAGAGTAACCATGAAAGCCATGATTACTAGTTTATTTTCCACGTATAAGTAAAAATGGTGAAATGGTGAGTCTGAGCTTGAAGTTTCACCTACAAAGCAGAAGATGTAGGTTTCACTTATATAATATATATATATATATATATATATATAAGTAAGAATTATTTACCACTTATATATATATTATGTTTTATTTCAGTATTCTTCAAACTTCAAGTGTATGTTAACAAATACATTTGGCTCCTTCGTACTTGATTTTCTTTTCTTTTTTCCCTATGAATAATGCTGAAAAAGTCGAATAGGAAGGGATATACTATACTACTCCATTGAAGAAGGTGAATAAAGTTAAAGAAATACGAGAAGAGAATTTGCACCCTAATTCTCAGTGAGAAGGATAAGAGAAAGACTGAAAACTGGATCAAGATCAGATGGAGATGATGAAAATCACAGAGAGAAAGAATGTTAATGGTGAAACCACCTTTGCTTAATTAAAAGAAAAAAAAAAGAAAATTAAAGCTTTGATTACCTGAGAAATTAATTAAGTTGGAGTTGGTCTTGAAGTGTATAATAATAATAATAATTATTATTATTATAAATTTAATGGTTGCTTTGATGGTTACGTAAAAGCAGAAAGAAAGGAGGTGGAGAAAGAAGAAGAAGAAGAAGAAGGCATGGGAGGGGGAGAAGGAGAAGGAGAAGAAGAGAAAGTGAAATTCCGTTGGAAGAAGAAGAGATGGTAGGATATAAAAGGAGAGGAAAGGGAACGGAAAGGAAAGGGATGGACCGCTCGATTGCGCATGGGTTGATGCTTGTCCCCAGTCCTTTACGTCACTCCTCTCCCTTCTTACATAATTTATCTTAATTCATGTTAATTATTTTAAAAATATAAAACTCTTTATTTCCGACTTCTAATACATAAAATAATTTCATAAAAATAATCAAATTATTAAATATTCAAATAAAATTCTTTAAAATTAATAAAGTTTTATGATATTAATAATTTTATATACATACTAGTATATAAATAATCTTCATGTACCAAATATAATTTTTCAACTTTAATTTTATATTATTTTTTTTATTTGTTAATATCATATCAAAAGAATTATTTAATTCGAAAACTTAAACTGTTAGACAAGGTTTATGAATGATTTATATCTAATACAAAATACTTTACTAAGATTTCGTTTAGTTTAAGTTATTTAAAGTAAAATATTGCATAAAATATATATATTTGATGAAATATTTTTATTTGTAAAGTTGACAACAAAATTTACATATTTCATAAAATGTTGGGTTGAAATATCTTATTTTCATGATATTTAAAATATCATATTGAAATATAATATTTTAGAAATATTTTATTTTTAATATTTATGAGATTTGATATTTATATATTTGATATCTTATTTATCTTTATTAAATTTATAAATCTATTAAATTAAATGATACATTGTCAAAATATTTATATTTGTAGAATATATATAATAAAAAAATATATATATTTCAATATCTCATCAACCAAACTAACCCTATGTTAAAAATATTATAAATAATTCTATAATTTATTACTTATTACCTTGTATCTAATATAAGTATTTATTGTTAAGAAATATGTTAAGATATCCATTAACATATTAAAACATTTATTATGACTAAAAATTACATTTTTCTTAAATTTAATATAAATAAATAAATATAATTTCAATAAACTTATTTTTATATATGATGATTGAAAGTGCAATATTTTGAGAAAAATTAGAAAGGCCAATAGCAAGTGGGAAGAGTGAAATGGATTATACTCTTCACTGTTTTCATTTTCTGATATGTGCTTTTTGTTCCCTTTGATTAGTAAAAATATGTTTCTCTTTTTTTGATAAAAAAAAATTATTTTAAAGATTTAAATTTAATTAATATTATTACTTTGAAAATTTTCCTAAAATATGATCATAATTTGCATTTTCATTGTATTTATTATATTGTTTTATAAATAATTTAAGAAGTATTTTTATAAATACTAAATAAAAATTACAAATGAAAAGGAAAATTCATTTTGAAAAATGTAATTAAATTAATGTAGAATAGATTTTCCACAACTAGCCTAATTATTAGATACATTTCTTACTTTTATTTTTTGATTTAAAGTTTTATTAAATAATACATTGTTAGAGATGATACTAACACAAAGAATTGGAATTTAAATTTTACATGGAGTTTATAATATATTTAACAATATTAAAAAAAATTTATAATAATATTAATTTTATTAAAATACCATAGTCCTTCATGGTTCGAATTTGATATTTAACATTAAGATCTTCTAAATCTTTATTGATATCTCGAATATCAATTTAAAGGTTTAATACTTAAAATTCGATATTCATGTTTTGAGTTTCAGGTCATAATAATGTAGTGTCTCATGTATAAGATCTGATAATTGATTCAAAATTTTAGGATTCATGATCTTAATCCTAACATCAAGTCTTAAAGTTAGAGTTCAATATCCAATACCAAGATATCGATACTCCAAAATTTCAAGTTTAAAGTTTAATATTTGACATTTCAAAACCTAACGTTTAAGTTTTGAGTTTTAATTACAACTCTTAATATTTAATTCTTGAATTTTAAATTATGATGTTGAGAGTTAATATCTTACTTTGAGAAATATGATATATTACTTGAGATTAAAATTCTTTAATTGGATCTAGAAAATTATCATATATCAATTTTTAGTCATTAATAATTTTATGTAGAATTATAATTCTAGTGTTATAATTGCATCGAATCGAATGTTAGAAATTAAAATTTTAATATTCATGCTAACTAACCAAATTGAAATTCAAAAGGCTAATTCGAATTTCAAATCCTAACTTTAAGGTATCTAAATGTTGTATTTTTATTTATTAAAATAGATTAACATGACAAAATTCAATGCAATTTAATTTTAATATTTTAATTATATTTAATTATATTATTATCATTTAATAATTGCACTCAAAATTTTGATAATTATCATTATCTAATACTTTACATTTTAATTTGCAAATTACTCATATATAATAATATTGTATTAAACCTCCTCAATTATATATTAAATATTTATTAAATTTTATTAAAATATAAAAATCATCATTTTTATAAATTTTTTTTAAAATTTTTATTATATAAAATAATTTTAAAAACACGATAATTCCTTTTTCTTTCCTCTATTTTTCAAAGGAAACAACTAAGTTATGGTGTTAAGGTTTGTACATGCTCTTTTGATTTCCTTGCTCTTTCTTGGCCGATGATAGCTTTGTGTTTTCCAGGCTCGTGCGGAGAATGCTCTCAAGTCAACCACTCGTGTCAACTTATACCAGTAATCGTGGAACGGGGACAGAGTGGTAATAACACAATTTTGTTGCATGTTCTATTACCAATCAAATAGATTTATATAATAAAAGAAAGTTAGAGATAATTATAAAAATAATGTTGAAATAAATTGATAGATTTTTTTATTTCACGTATTCTTTTTATGATGATATACTCCCGATAATTACGTTATTATACTTGAGTTGTTCGATATGATATTTTTTGAAAATATTGATAAAAATAATGGATAATTTTAAGATTGTTCAAAAAGAAATAATTTTTATTATAAAATTAATTTTTATAATAAACCTTTCTCGTATATTAAATTTTTATTCCACATTGAAATTTGAAAATCACTATTTTTATAATTATTTTTCTAACATTTATTATTTATGCAATGATTTAAAAAACATGGATAATTTTATAATGTTTCTTTATTTATTTTTTTGCTATTTATCAAAATCTCTCAAAAATTACTTACTTATTATATTAATTAATTTAATCTATATATAAAATATAAACTCATATATTTTATTATATATAATATAATTTTTTATTAGGTTTGGCTTTCAATTTAGTTTAAGACCTTTTGAGATTCTTTTTAATGAATTATATTTTTCAAAATAATTTATGTAATATAACAAAATATTTTAATTTTTAAATAATTTTTTATTTTCTAATTATATAATATTAATTAATTAATTTATATATAAAAATATAAATTGAATTAAATAAATATTAATTATCTATATTCATATAAGGGTGAGCATTCGATGATTTGAATCCAATCGATAAATTTGATTTATTTTAATTTAAAAATTTTGAATTTAAAAATATTTGATTTGATGTAATTTTAAATAATTAAAATAATTAAAAAATAAAATAAAAAATCAAACTAAACTGATTAAATTAAAATTTAATTTGATTTAATCTATAAATTTTTAAATCAAAATTTTTTTAATTAAATTTAATTTTTATATATTAAAAAAATAAATTTGATTTCATCATCAACCATCCACTGCTGTGTTCATGTATGGTCTCCCATCAACCACGGGTGTAATTTACCTGGTCCTTTTGGTAGAACTTTTCTCTGTTATTCCTAGTGGCCGAATGATTTCTCGACAAGTGTCAAGAAGAAGGGACGTAGAATCGTAGAGAAACGGGCGAAAACGTAGGCACAAGAGAACATTGTACGAAACGTGGCAATTGATGATTGGTTGATGAGTTTTTGTACTTTACGTAGAAGATAAACAAAGTAAAAGACAAAAATCTATGAAAGGTATTATCATCATTCCACTTTCTTTACGATTTGTAGTATTCTTCCACCCAATTACATGCACATTTTGGAATCATCTATTTTATTATTTATTTATTTCTATATTATTTTTTTATATTTTTACATATGAAGTTCTAATTTGTGAATTTCAAATTCATACATTTTCATAACTAGTAGTATGTATTGTATATCTTCATGTGCAAAGTTAGTATCGAGATTGAATACTACACTTAAAGAGATTGTAGTCTGGACTTCATCCATAATTTAAAAAGAAAGATATAATTCTAGTTTTATTGATAGTCGTATATTATAATTAAATTATGATTATTTGTATCATTTAGAATAAATTTAACATATAACTTTAAAAATGTATAATAGTTATTATGATTCAAATTTAACCTATCAATTTTTAATTTTAATTCTAATTATTTGAGTTTCTAACTCTAGTATTACATATCTTATATATTAATATTAATTATTTATTAGTCATTATATTTTATTTTAATATAAAATATAATGAAGTTTTATCACTAATAGTTGGTTCATTATAAGAGGTGTTGATTGAAATCCAAATGAGCAAGAGATGTTTCTTATTTACATCGATTTAAAATGAGAATGTCTTCATACTGAAATGAACATAAAATTCTTAAATGTAATATTCATTATTGAATAAATTTATATATATATATTTATAAATATTTAGATCATATATAATTTTTATAGTGAAAGTTAAAATATCTATGATAAGATATAATTCCCTTTTTTTTAATAAAAATTAATATCATATTGAAATCAAGTTTTTTTACATTATATATTACATTATATTTATGAATAAGAAATAATTATATATTTATGTATTATGTGTTTTAAATGTTTAATATAATTATTGATATAAAAGAAATTTTGATTTTTTCAATTCAGATTTGATTAAAAATGATGACAAGTCCAAATTATAAAATCAATAATTATAATTATAACCAACCTTCTAATTTAATAAAAAATTAAGTTTAGTTTTACTTAATTTTCATGTTTAGATAACTTTATGCTTTATAAATTCATTCTCATTTAAACAATGTTAAAAGTTAATTGCAATTAACATTAGTATTATTCTTGTTTAATTGCGATTAATTCTTCATTATTATTATGATTTATTCACCCGGATTACCATTTATTTCCTTTTAATATCAATCTAAAGCATCTTTTTGATTATCTAATTTTTATTTCATTTTTGAAAGCATGTGATTAGAGATATAAAATCATTTATGTGATACGAGTTCAATTCATAATAATTCCATTAAATGAACCTTTATGTATTTAGATTCAAAGTTAAATGCATATTAACATTTCTCCATATTTGCCAATGACATTATAGTTTAATAACATGAGTGTTCTTTAGAGAATATAAGAGATTTGAATTTGAATTTGATATCATATAACCTCCTACCATACCATTTGGGAGTTAAAATCTTATCTATATAAAAAAATATAATCTTACAAGAATAAGGTATGCATATATATATAATTTCGTCTTTCATTATTTAAAATATACGATTTTCATATACTTTTTTTTTATATTTAATTATTTCTTTTTGTTCCAAATTGATAAACCCACTTTTATATTTTATCATTGATCATTTTAACAAGATAGCTGAGTTGTTAAATCTTTATAATATCTTTATTTAATCATGTCAAAAATTGAAAAAAATAATTAATAATGAAATAAAATATTTTTCTTTTTCATAACTAAGATAAGGGTGTCATAGAATAATGAATTTAAATTTACATTTTTAAGTAAAATGAAATATGAATTTAAGATCGGAGGAATATTAGTTTAAGCATCGGAGATCATTTCAAGATCAAATGTAAAAATAACCATGGAAGTTGTTAAAGTCAAAATTTAAGTAATTAAACTAGTTCTTAATTTTCAATACAACCAAAGAAAGAAATGAGAAATTATAAATAATTTAATATTGTCAAATCGATAATAAATAAATAAAATTCTTAATTCAAAATACGTACATAATATAATGTACTCATTTCATAATTTAAAAATCATTATTAAATATCACAAATAATTGAATATCATTTATAGTCATAAATGCTAATTTAAATAAGCTGGTCAATATGCTTGAATCATGATGATCTTGTTCCATTAAAATTAGAATAATTATATGTTAATTCAAATTATAAAATTAGATTATAATAATCCAATGGAATGATTAAAAGCTTTCTTTTTTTTTTTCTTAATTTTTGGAACCAATAGCTATTAAAATGTCAACTTCATATGCTATAACAATTTCATCAAAATAAATTAATGATTTTTTTATAATTGAATATAAAAAATTTCATGTAAAAATATATTTTTTAATATTTATAGTTTTAATTTTAGATTTCTAAGTTTGAATTCTTCTATTCATATTATTAATTAATTTACTCATTTACAGTACACGGAGGAAGGTGGTGGTCGGCCATCACCACCAAATCATGCGATGGACCAAGTCATTGAACTCAATTTTCCGGTGGTTCCCACCACCTTTCAAAGCTGGGGCGGTGAGAGCTAAACATCAAGCTCTCCATCTCTCACCCAGTATGTATGTATATATATATATATTATATAATAATAAGTTAAGTACGTAAATATGATTTTTTAAAATTTAATTTATTTTTGAACAAATTTAATTTTAAACATGATAAAAAAAATATAATCGAAAGTTATCGTTTGAATTAATTTAAAGAATTATGTATAATTTTATGCTTTTATTTTATTTTGATAAATATTAAACGTTTGATGAATAATTTCAAAAATATATAAAATTTTGAATTATTAATTTTGATGTATAATAAAATTTATGTATTCTAAGTATAGAAATTTCAATATAATATTAAATGATTTTAGGAATAAAATTTAACTAAATGAAGGTAATAACAATATTAATTAAAAATAAAAACATGCTTAATTGACACATAATATATTATTTTTTAAAAAAATAATGAAAAAAAATGCATTTTAACAAGAGAGAAAGAGTGGTTGGAGATGGGTCGATGTCAAATTAAAAAAAAAAAAGTTAAGATCCTACTAGGCCCCCCACATTGGATCTCACCTTTTTCTTTTTACGCAACTCCATATTTCATATATATATATATATATATA
>CANYBF011889964.1:0-14830 GCA_948192965.1 Dalechampia spathulata | reverse complement strand
GAACTCTCTCAATTTATAGACAAATAAAATGACAACCAAAACATACCTTTTTATAGTGAAGAAAAATAATTCTAAACCATAAATTTTACATGACTCTCATGCAACTAAGTAACTTATTCTTGACCATATAATTTACTTGATTTATATTAAGCCAAGTTACTTATCTTTTGACCATACAATTACTTAGTTTATATTAAGTCAAACAACTTATTTTGTAACTATATAATCACTTAATTCTCATCTAATCAAAGGACATGACATTAACTATATAAATTAGTAAACATGTAATAATTTTAACACACTCTCCATTGTTAAGCATATGATATCATCTTTCTTAAAAGCATTTTAATAAATATCTAAAATTATGAAGTATTATTAGTGTAAAATATCTATATAATTTTAAGTAATTTTAAAAGCGTCAAAAAAAGATGTCTAGATATTATGATATAACATCTAGATATTTGAATTGAAATATCCATATTTTTCTAGAATATGTTTAAGCTTTCTCCTGTCTATAAATAACTTTTTTAATGTTCATTCATATCAAGTAAAAAGAAAGAGAAAAGAAAAACTTAAAAAAAAAGGCATGTGTGCTAGTATAAACATGAGATAACAAGATAAATGATGTGTAAAAGTTGTGTTCTATTCAAATTTTATTTAATAATGAAAAAACTTTTTTTATCTTTAAACATCTTTCATGGAAGTGAACTTCATCTTCAAATTTGAGAGTTGATGTTGTGATTTGTTTTATCTCTATCATGTAAGTTTTTTGATTTGTAACTAAAAATTTAACATAATATTTGGTTTAAATTAAATGAATTCAATAAATTTTAAGTAAATGTATTTGATTTAAATGAATGTTAAAATTTTTATAGTAAAATTATTTATAAGAATCCATTTGTCAATGGATTGTATTCCTAAAAAATTGATTCAAACAAAATCTAAATATAAAAGGAATTGTAATAATTTTTTTATAGTAAATTACACTCTAGTTTAATTATGAACTATTACAATACAAATATATTTTGTCATTGTGTTCGTGAACTAAGATAAATACAATTTAAGATATACAAGTATAAATGATAACTAGAATTGAACATAAGAGTTACTTATATACAATTTAATTCATATTAAAGCTTTAATACAAAAGATATGAGATTGAATTTTACTAATTTAAGTGAAATTCAATTTTTTTACATTATATTTTATTATTTTCATATAGTTTGATATAGATAATTGATGTTAAATTGTGTAAATCTAGTTTTTGTTATTATTTTGTATGCTTGATTTTGATCAATGTAATTAAAGAAAAAGAATTTTTCAATTGATAGGATATTTTAATGTTATTAGAATAATTTATTTATTTCTTTAAATTTATCACTATATATTTCTATAAAACCTATAAAAGTATTATTTAAAAAAAAATCATGATAATTTTTAAATACTATGAATTTGATGGAACAAAACATTAAGAATATGAAAATGAAAAATTTTCAATCATTGAATGAAACCAAAACTTTGATAGATTAATCAAAAGAATTCCAAAATATGATTCATTTGTGCCTCTCAAGAATGAAAGCATTCCTTCAAGTGGAAGCAAAAGGGGAAAGTCAAGAGTGGGTGGATAGGGGTAGTTCGGTAGTTTAAATAATGAACTCATTTATTTGATTTAATTAGCTTCAGTTGAGTTTGTGATGTCATTTCCGGGATTTGATCCATCGGCCTTTTTGCTTATAACTCATAGAACTTGGGAGCTTTGGATTGCTGGGGACGACTCATTTTGTCATCTTCTTTCTCCAAGTCTTTAATTTCTTCATGCAACTTTTATAAAGGACCACATGATGGAGGCTAGTCCTTCATTTCCTCCTTTCTTCTTTTCCAAAATATATATGGAAAACACATTATTAATTTATTTTCTTTAATCAAAAACTTACCAATGATGTCCTAAAATTAATAAATCCATATATTTTTAATTTTATAATAATTAAAAAATATTAATTATTTTACTTAAAAAAATAAATTTAAATGCATTTTTCCTATCATATCTTTATTTTAATTATGAAAGATAAAAAAATTAATTTCATCATTAGTTATCTCTTCAATATATAAGATAAATAAATAAGAGTATAATAGATTTTTAATATATTAATAATCTTATTGAAATAGTAAGTATACTATAATTTGTAACAATCAAAAAGAAAAGTTTGTGTATCAATTTGAAACAAATGAAATATATAATTATGATTTGGATTTACTTATCATTGGTTTTATAAGTGATTTGATTAGATATAGATAGATATAAATATGCATTATAAAGAATCATATAATATTTGTTTAGAAGTGAAAGTGATTATTGATATGACATTTAATTTTAATTATTTAAAAAACAATTATTTATTTTAATAATTGATATTATTTTGATAATAGTTAGTTGTATTATTTTAAACCGAAGCATTTAGTAAATTATTTGATAAATTATTTAATATAAAATAATAAGAAAGTAAATCAAATGATAAAAATCAAACTTTAAATTAATTAAAATAATCATACATTAAAATACTATTGAAATATTTAAAAATTATAACTAAAATCATATCACCGAACGATGAACATAAAAAGTTGCTGCAAGAATTGTTATGCGAAGTGCTAATCAAACACAGCCCCAATAAATGTTGGCTTCGGGACATGTAAGAGAGAACCATTGCCCATAAGAAGGTATGGCATTAGCCTTCTGGATTGGGCCTTCCAATGATATGAATAATAAGCATAAGAGAACATATATATTTTTAGAAAAAGATGATTAGAAAAATGATGGATTTTGCCGTTTTATTTTGTTATGATATTGGATGATTTTTAAGATTTTATAAAGACAATTTCTATAAAAAAAATTTCATAAATACTATTTTTTAATTATTATTTTTAAAAAATCTTATTTAAATATGAAAGCTAATTTTAATTTTTTTAAAAATTTATTTTAATACAAATACTAATTTTAGCTGAAATCCTATGTAATAATATTAAATTAAATTAATGTAATATTATTAATTAATATTAAAACATATTTATCAATTTTATATGCATTTATATTATACGTATAAAATATATATTATATAACAATAAATTAAATATAAAATATAAAATATATAATGATAATTTATATTAAATTTTCATATTAGTGATAATTGACATTATCACTTCTTTTCTCAATTCTTAAATGACTTTTTAAGCTATGTTTTCATGCATTTTATTTGTATATCTTAACATATAATATAATATTTCATGCATTTTCTATTTACCTCATTCATCATACTCATATCTTGCATTATTGGCATAATTTCATGCATTTACTTTATACATCTTGCATAATATATGTTATCCTAGTTTTTACAATGAATCTTATATATGCCATTCAACTTTAGCTTATGATTTAGTCATGTTTAGCTTTAGGTTGCATGCTTTATAGGATTAAACATTCATTTCATGCATTATAACACTAGTTTTAGGTCCATGAGACATGTTTAAGGCACCATGACTCATGTTAAGGACATTAGGATAGGCGTTTTTCATATTACCAAGTTACACAACTCGTGTTCATCTCACATGAGTCATGTCCATCATATGCCCCGTTGCAATTCTCCATTTTCATCCATGATCGAGTCACACATAACTCGTGTTGAAGGGAACACGAGTCATGTCCCTCCCGTTTTGCTCTTGTTTTGCTTCACTTGCATTAGCTGGACCTTACACGACTTGTGTGAGGAGGAACACGAGTCATGTTTCATGCGTGCTCCCTATAATTGCCTCTCTTTACATGCTACGAGCTTCATATAAGTCATGCCTTGCTTAACACGACTTGTGTGGATCCTTTAGGTTACAATTTCCCTCTTTTTTGCAAGCCATTCAATCATGAAAATGTAGGGTTAAGATGCATTCATTCTCTTTAGACAGTTTTTGGAGAGGATTTTAAGCAATGAGAATGTGGGAATTAGGTATTAAGCCTTAGCTAGATAGAGAAGGACTTAGGGTTTGGGGAGAAATTGAGAAAAAACTAAACATATTTAGGTGTGGATTTGGTTAATCTTCTCTTTTGATTCTTTTCTCCTTATTATAGATATTCGTTAAGATATTAAGAAGACAACCAGATTAATAGAGCAAGGAGGAGTTGAATCTAGAGCAACAACAGAATTGTTTGAGTTTTCTTTCTTATTTTTCATCTACTTCTATTTTGGTTTTGAACTCTTATAGTTGTAGTTCCTTATTTATTGATGTTTTCTCACTTTATGTAATTTTTATTTATGGGTTAACAATAGTTGTATGGATTGGATATGATATAACAACATTATTCTTTTCTATCAATAATTTGATGTTTCTTCATGTTCTTAAGTTAAATTTCTTACCAATATATTTAATTATTAGAATGGGTCCTTTTATCATGCAAAACATTAATCAGTTCTGTTAATCGCTTTGAAAGAAGGATTAACTTAACCGAATGAAATTAAGAACACCAAATTGTATATGCTTAAACATAAGAGTTAATTAATTTGGAAGCATAAAGTGTGAAAATTGAACTTAATCACTGAAATTAACTTAGTAGTCATGAAAGTATGGTGTTAGCTTAATTTTGGTAGGTAAATCCTCTTTTGAAAGAAAAAGCTTTACATTAAAACATTGCTTTGAAGTTGGTAATTAAATTATTAATGGTAGGTTTTGTTATGTTCATATTCATCAATCCCTATGATTATTTGTATATTATGCATACTATGATGATTAGTTAATTGATTAAACTATATTCTAAATTTGAGTGTTAAATCACCTAAATAATTGATGAAACTGATGACTAACAATTGATTAGCTCTGGTCCTAGTGAATGATACCCTTGTACTACAGTTACGACCTGTACTCTTATGGTGATGTGATTATAAAATAAGGATTATAAATTTCAAAGCTTATTGATTTATTATGCATGCTAAGATAGACTTATTTATACGCCAATAAGTTTTTGGTGCTATTGTCGGGGACCAATATTTATTAGTCAATATTAGTAACTTGAGAGTAATTGATTAATTTAGGATTTAGAGTTTGTTTAAATTTTATGATACTAACTATGTTATTATTTTTTATCTTCATAGGTACTGTGCTTGATCGTATAAGGAGAGTCTTAAATGATGAAACCTTTGAAATTGACCCCAGAGATAGAAAGAACTCTTCATGCTAGACTTAGAGCAATTAGAGAAGTAGAACATAAATACGAGATGAAAGCCGATAAGCCCTTTATGAATTATGTCATGCAAAATCTAGAAGGACTTTAGCCAAGTATTACTGGAACATTAGTGAACAACAACAACTTTGAGCTGAAGCTTTTTGTACGGCTTCAATTGTCTCGAAGCATACGCAATCACCTTTTCTTCTTGCATAAGTACACACCCTAGTCCATTAAGTGAAGCGTCACTATACACTATAAATTCTTTCCCAGGCGCAGGCAAAAGTCAAAATTGGAGCCTAAGTCAAACATTCCTTCAATCTATCAAAACTTTGCTGACATTCCTTTGACCAACTGAAAGATACATCCTTCCTAAGTAGCATCGTCAACGGTAAGGCGAGCATCAAGAAACCTTTAATAAACCGTCGATAATAGCCAGCTAATCCTAAAAAGCTATCAACTTCACTGACATTCCATGGCGTCGGCCAACTTAATACAGCTTCTACCTTACTCAGATCTACTCTGATTCCCTTGGCTGAAACCACATGTCCCAAAAATGCCACCTATTCTAACCAGAACTCACACTTAGACAGTTTCCCATATAATTGTTTCTCCAATAAGCGTTACAACACTAACCTCAAGTGATTGTCATGATCATCCCGAGTTTTTGAGTACACCAAGATGTCGTAAATGAACACGACTACGAAGTAATCCAAATAATCTACAAAGATCGTGTTTATCAATGCCATAAAAGCTACCAGAGCATTCGTCAATCCAAACGGCATTACTAGGAACTCGTAATGACCATAACGAGTTCGAAAGGCTATTTTCACGACACTCCCGTCCTTGACCCGAAGTTGGTGGTATCCCGATCTGAAATCAATTTTAGAAAATATTGCGGCATCTTTCAACTGATCAAATAAGTCATCGATACGCAACAAAGGGTATCTATTCTTGATTGTCACCTTGTTCAATTGCCTATAGTCGATACACATTCTCATTGTCCCATCTTTCTTCTTTACAAACAATATCGGTGCGCCCCATGGTGATACACTCGGTCTAATGAAACCCTTATCAAGTAATTCCTGCAATTGTATCTTCAACTCTTTCAATTCCAGCTGAGCCATACGGTATGGCGTCATAGAGATCTGCTCGGTACCTGGTAACACCTCTATCTCAAATTCCACCTCTCTTTCCGGTGGTAACTCTGGAAATTCCTCTGGAAATACCTCGAGAAAGTCACATACCGTCAGAATATCGGTTAACTGTACCCCCTCTATCTCACATCTGTTACATGTGTCAATATTGCATCGTAGCCCTGGGCTAACAATTTTTGAGCTACCAAAGTTGAAATCATCCTAGCTGTTACTGACGGCACATTCCCGTGAATCACAGTCATGCCCTGCTCTGGATGTTATAGAGTCACTGTCTTTCAATGGCAACCCATCACTGCTCTGTACTTAGCCAACCAATCCATTCCTAAAATAATATCATACTCACGAAACGGCATCTCAACCAAGTTCGACAGGAAACACAAATCATGTATACACAAAGGACACTGTCGATACACCCTATCAACTACCACATCCTTTCCTAAAGGACTTGATACCGCTATCTCATAGCTTAATCCCTCATATGGTATAATAAGTAAGCGAGCAAATCCCGCATTAATGTAAGAATGTGAAGATCCGGGATCAAATAAAACCAACACATCATGACCAGAGATAAGAACATTACCGATTACTACATCTGAGGCATGCTCATCATCCCGTTGCACCAAATTATACACTCGAGCTAGAGCCCCAACAATCTGATTTATAGACCCCTGACTAGTGCCACAACCTCCTCCATCTTGGCTTCTCCCTCTACCTCTACCTCTCTCAGGACCTCAGAAATTCCCAGTATTAGGTCGAGCTATCAGAATCTGCTGATAAGATCTCCCTTCTGGTGCAATGTGTACAGGCATATCATATCGTGCAGAACACTCCCTAGCATAGTGACCAACTCTCCCACAATGATAACATAAGTCAGTGCCCATCTGACAAGCCCCATGGTGTGCTCAGCCATAAGTACAGCATAAACCCGATCCTGTACTAGACTGATCACTATGCAATGGGGGTCTCCCACTCTGTACTTGCCAAGGTGGCAAAGGTCTAACATCACCTGGTCATGGGGAAAAGGAGCCTCAAAACTTGCCCCTCTTCGGATATCCTGATGAAGAACTCGAGCCTCTGTATGATCTCCTCAATGACTCTGAGCGGGCATTCTCCTCTAATATCGTCCGTTCTTGGTTTAAGGCATTATCCATCAATGCCGAAAAATCTACATAGTTAAAACCCTGAACCAACATTTGGAGCCAGAAATTCAAGCCCTGTTCAAATCTTTTACATCTCTCATGACCCGAAGTCAAGATGTTGGTCGCATAATAGGCCAACTGGGTGAACTCCCTCTCATAGTTCGTAACTGATATGTCTCCTTTGTTCAGGTGGAGAAACTCATCCAACTTTTGATCCGTATATGCTGTAGGTACATATTTCTGACAAAACTCCCTCTGAAAGTCATCCCATGTTAATACTGGAGGGTCTGCCTTACTCTACAGAATGGTCTTCCACCATTCGTATGCATCTTCCTGTAATAAGGAAATCGTATACTCAAACCTGGTCGCCTCGGGGCACTTCAGCTGGCATAGAACTCTCTGTGTCTTTTCTAACCACATTTCTGCCTCATACGGATCTGTTGTACCAATGAAATCAGTGGCACCATACGATCTCAACTTGGTAAAGTCTAAATTATATTCCTCTCTTGATGTTGGCGGAGGTGGAGCTGGAGTAACAGGTATAGTCTGACCCTAAGATCGTAAATACTGAAGAAACTGAGCAAACTGAGCTGCTATCGGATCAACTGTGGAAGCATCAACTTTGTCGACTCAAGGTGCTCTCTCACTGGGTCCTCTTTGTTCCTCCTGTCTCGACTACCTCTCGACCCTATCTCCTGTACCTGACGTACTCTCCTGAGGATTAAAGTTATCCCCTCCTTCCTCACCCACTATAATAGCCCGATCCGTCATAGAACCAAACCTGTACCACAATAACATAACTTATAATAGTCAGCAGCGGTAAGGTCTGGCAACTCCCTATATGTAGCCTGTTAATCATTGGCAATAGTCTTAACTGACAGATAAGGTACATGGCGAGCTAAACCATAGCTTTGATACCACTTAAACATGTCACACCCAACCCATATCTGGGGTAACATGCTCTTGTAGCATAAGTATCGATCCTCCTCTAAAGGAAGAATTGGTGCCTATACCATAAGGGATACGTCATCTCTAAAATCTATTTAGGTTCGTATGGGTACACGTCCCAGTATTAGTGGTGAAAGAAAGCAGTAGCGTGGCATACATACATAAGACACATCGTACCCTAGATGAATAATCATACACTCATGTAATTCATGTCAGCACATAACTCAATTATATTATATACATATATTACCAGTCATACAATAGGGCTCGTAAAATTCTTACATAAATACACCACAAAATACAGAGGAGACTACTACCATTAGGATCAACAGTACTACTATAACAAGAATGAATTGGAGTATGCTCCTAGGGTCCCGTACCACTTCGAGAAGGATCTTCTCTACTGACGACCTCTATCACTGCTTCTCTGATCGCTCTCCTGAGGGCTCTGAACCTACGTTCATCAAATGATAAACATTGAGTATAAAAATCAGTGGTGCTAAAGAAATATAAATCAAATACACATGTATAACTCGACACACAGCAACTATCGTAAGCATCATACGTCAAACATCTCAATTCATCAATAACGTCATCATACAGACCATTATAGCACATGTTTCTATTACATGCAATACAAATGTAACTATGCCTTACATTCTTCCTCATTCTTATTTCACTCATTCACTCTTATTTTCCCGTAATTGTGCACATTCCTTTTGTACATACTGGGTCCCTATCGATACCGGTACTCAACTCCTGAAGGAGGGCATATAAACATATGGTGCTTTGCACCCTTTTCCTACTGTAGGTCTCGAGACTCATCTCCCTTTAGGGAGGGCAATCACCTAAATGATTCCATTAGGAATCCCATCATTATTTGACCCAGTATGTCCAGAGCTTCTAGCTCTGCCCTGATCACTCTTTCTCTTTTTCCTTCCTTAGCTCCATGCATGCCATATAAGTGCTTATGCATGTTTAATTCATGAGCTATCCTCATTTCATCGTAGATAAATAACAACATGCATCAATTATTAGCATACTCTTAGGTCTTAAGGCAAGAACAAACCAAACCGACACATATTATATAAACATAGCATAAACCTGGAGTCAAACTGCTTCTACCAATCCTGTCACTGTCGAGTACCACTTCAATCTATCACTATCGTACATGCTAAAAGCCTAGAAACTTTAACTCTAATGTTTAGGGAATGTTTAAGAGGGTTTAAAAGAGTGAAGGGTGAAAGAAAACTGAGTTAAAATGTATAAAATATCTTTAAATCAGTCAAACTTAAGTCATATACGGCCGTACAGACTCTGGTACTCCCGTACTAAACCAAAACTTCTGATGCACACAATTTCCTGCGAGGGACGGTACACCCGTACCACATTTGGTACCCCCGTACGTCCACAATACACCTGCCAAACCTAATTTTTTGTGAGTTCATGTACGGCCGGACCACCCTTTGATATGCCCGTACCATCTCCAGGAGCCTAACTCCCTCAATTCCCCTTTTTTGGTACGCCCATACGGAGTCCCGTACGCCTGTACCATTATCAAATCTCATTCTTCCACTCTTCCTAAGCTCATACCCAATATACCTAACTCAAAATCAAGTATAAACACTTCTAAAACCTCCCTCACAACATGCTAAGCTCGGTGTTCACCCCTTATACTACGGAGATACCTCAATAAGGCGGCAACACCCTCACATCCCATCCTCATAACACAATAACACGCTTCTATGGATACAATATCATGTCACTCAATCAATACACTCACCATCATCATATTCATGCACCAACATTCACAAAGACATTCATAAATCAAGGAAGCAATATCACATTTCATTCATCAAGCACATAGGCATATAAATACACATACATACACAAACACCCACATCCGATCATTCATACGCATACGCATACATATACATTAGGGCCAAACTACCAGGGTCTCATGTGTGGGTATGATAAGGCTGGACAAATTATTTGTGACAATGTTAGTACAAGTCAGATGCTAGGGCCATCTAATTATAAGGCTTGCAGGACATATCATTTTGGAGACTACTCTTTTATGATACAAGGGCAGGAGATGGTTGAACAAGTTAATTTTATCAAGCAACAACAACATTAGAGACAATAGCAAAATAATCAACAACAATAGGGAAATCCATATTCCAATTCTTATAATCCAAGTTGGAGGAATCATCCTAACTTTTCTTGGAGGGATCAGAACCAACCAAATCAATAGCAATCTGGGCAACCTTATATGCCTCCTTATATGAGACGGTTGCTTATTTTTCAATTATGATCAAATCCAGAACCTTAGTAGGTTTAGAAGTTAAACATCAAGATAATGATGGAAACCATTCTATAGGACTAAAAAGCTCAAAATGAAAACATGAAAAATCTTTGCTCTAGGCTGGAGCAGCTGGCCACTCATAATAAAATCTTGGAAAATCAAATTGCCTAGTAACCCGGCTCTTTTAAAGCCTTGGGGAAGCTGCCAGCTCTGCCAGAGCCTAATCCAAGAGAGCATTGCAATGCTCTCCATGTTTTGGTAGAGAGAGTTACAACTGAGGGGGACTTTGACAATATGATGGATATAAAGGTTTAGATTGAAGAAGAACCAATGATTGAGGTGTAAAAGGGGAAGGAAACATTAGAAGAAGAAACTTGACCACTGCTGAGCAAAGAGAAGAAAAAAGGTGATGCTCTAAAGGCTTCCATTAAACCATATGTACCACTTATGTCATTTCCATAGAGGCATGTGAAGGCCAACTTGGATAGATAATACGCTAAGTTTCTAGATGTAATTCAGAAGGTTTAAATTAATTTACCTTTAACTGAGGTGTTGAGGGGAATATCGATGTATGCTAAATTTTTGAATGAGATTATGAGTAAGAATAAGGACATTATTAAGGAAGAGATAGTTGCCCTAATGTAGGAATGCAGTATGATAATTTTGAATAAAGAGCTTTCTCCCAAGCTAAAGGATCGAGGAAGTCTCTCTACTCCTTATCATATTGAAGAGGTGACTATCGAAAAAGCTCTCTACAACCTTGAGGCGAGTCTTAGTGTAATGCCTTACATAATCTCAAAGAAGTTGAAGATAAGAGATATGGTGCGTACTATAATGAGTCTACAGCTAGCCGAATAATTAGTGAAATACCCTTTGGGAGTTTTAGAGAACGTACCGGTAATGGTTGGGACCTTTGCTATTCTAGTTGATTTTGTAATTCTGGACATGGAGGAAGACACAAAGATTCTCATTATCTTGGGATGATCATTTTTGACTATAGTTGAAGCAGTCATAGATGTGAAGAATGGAGCTCTATCACTTTTAATAGGAGAGGAAGCTAGTTGACTTGATGCATAAGATGGTAAAGGAGGAGGGATCTTGTCTGAGGATTGATGTTTTTGATGAGGTGGTCAATGACACGATGATGAGGGCTTATGATTATCACAACGATATGTTGGAACTTGATTTTCTGGGGGATGTCAGAGAGGAAAATAAAATGAATGAAGTGGTGGCATGTTTAGAGGTGCTAGATTCGACACCAAAGTTCAAATCAAAGAAACCCCTGGAGATTGAAGCATTGAAGAAACATGATTGAAATGCACCTTCAAAAGTTTAACTTAAAGATCCTTTGAGCAACCTAAGGTATGCTTTCTTAGGACCAAACTCTACTTATTCTATCATTATTAAAGCCATGCTTGATTTTGAAAAAGAAAATAAGTTTTTGAATGTGCTTAGGCATTATAAGAAAGCAATAAGTTATTCAATTCATGATTTGAAAGGCATTCATCCATCCTTATGCATGCATCGCATTATGCTTGAAGATGAATGTAAGCCTACCATAGAATACTAGAGATAACTGAACCCTAATATTAAAGAAGTAGTTAAGAAAGAGATTGTAAAGTTGTTAGATGCTGGTGTTATTTATTCTATTTCAGATAATGAATGGGTTAGTCTAGTTCATGTTGTTCTTAAGAAGGGTAGGGTGATCGTTGTCAAAAATGAAAATGATAAGTTGATTTTCGTTAAGACCATCACTGATTAGCAAATATGCATAGACTATAGGAAGTTGAACAAAGCTATTAGGAAAGATCATTTTTTGTTGCTATTCATTGATCAAATGTTAAAAAGGTTAGTTAAATACCTCTATATGTGTTGCCTAGATGGTTAGGTGGGATTTTTCCAAATCTGTATTCACCTCAATGATCAGGAAAAGACCATATTTATGTGCCCTTATAGAACATTTGCCTATCAGCGCATGCCATTTGGCTTATGCAATGCACTAGCTATTTTTAACGGTGCATGATGTCTATTTTTTTGATTACATTGAATATATTATGGAAGTGTTTATGGATGATTTTACTGTGTATGGTGCAACTTTTGATGACTATTTGAATAATTTAAAAAAGGTGCTTAGGAGATATGAAGAATCTAATATTGTGTTGAATTGGGAAAAATATCACTTTATGGTCGAGGAGGGAATTATCTTGGGACACCAAGTTTCGGCTTGGGGTATTGAGAGGCTACCACCACCTGCATTTGTTAAGGACATTAAGAGTTTTTTAGACGATGTGGGTTTTTACGCGAAATTCATTAAGGATTTCTCTAAAATAGCTAGACCTCTCACTTATATATTGTCCTAAGATGTTCCTTTTGTTTTTACTAATGAATGTTTGATTGCATTTAATAGATTAAAAATAACTTTAATTTTTATTCCTATTATTCAATCCTTAGATTAGAGTTTTCCTTTTAAGGTGATGTGTGATGCCAGTGACTATGTTGGGAGCCATGTTAAGTCAATGATGGGAAAAAGAATTTTTGATGTTCTACTATGCTAGTAGAACTCTAGACAATGCACAGGTTAACTACACAACTGTAGAGAAGGAGTTCTTAGCAGTAGTGTTTACTTTGGATAAATTTTGATCATATCTTATAAGGTCTAGAGCAATCATCTACACAGACCACTCAGCAGTCAGGTATATCATCAACAAAAAGGATGCAAGCCGAGGTTGATTAGATGGGTACTATTGTTATAGGAGTTCAACATTGAAATCAAAGATAAAAAGGGTGCAAAAAATAAAGTAGTGGACCATCTTTACCGAATCAGAATAGAGGATGATTGTTCATCTAATGAGGTGCCAAATAGAGATGAATTTTTAGATGAGAATTTATGTATTATGGATTACTCAGTGCCATGGTTTGCAGACATCATCAATTATCTTGTTTGTGGTGTTCTACCACTGGAGTGCAATTGGCAGTAGAAACAATCGCTACATCTTGGTTTGTATGGACTACGTTTGTAAATGGGTAGAAGTGATTGTAAGTCCTACAAATGATGTTAAAGGGGTAATCCAATTTTTGAAGAAGTTCATTTTCAATCGATTTAGGACTCCTCGAGCGTTAATCAGTGATGGGGCACTCATTTTTACAACAAGCCATTGGAGAGATTGCTCATAAAATATAACATTGTGCATAAGGTAGCCACTCCATATCATCCTCAGATGAGTGGTCAGGTGGAGATATCCAGGGTAATTTCCTAAATTGGTGTAAAAAATTTGGAAAAATTTTTGTTTGGTGTTAAAGTGAAAAAAATTTTCAATTTGGTGTGAAAAGCAAGTTGGTCGTCGGTTTTACTAGCAACCATTTGATATGGCATAAAATGGTTGATGTGGCATCTAAGGTGGCAAAAGTTTAAATTTGACTGCCGGTATAACCAGCGGCTAATTTCCTGTCCCACACTCTAATGCATCCTTCATTCCAAAGCAAAGATTGATTAGAAAAAAATATTAAAAAATATTTAATTATTATAATTGAATAAGTAATGATTTTATAATGATTAATTTTATTTAATAATATTATTTGTAATGATTAATTATTGTGTAATGATTAATGATTAATAATATTATGAATATTATTTTGTAATGAATAATTTTATTATTAGTAATGATTAATTATTTGTAATAATAAAAATGGTATAATTGTTACTAATAATGTAAGTATTGTTAGTAGTAGTAGTAATAATAATAATAACAACAACAACAATAACAACAACAACAACAATAATAATAATAATAATAATAATAATAATAATAATAATAATAATAATAATAATAATAATAATAATAAGTACGATTAATATTAAAGATTATTAAATTTAATAGTATTAAAATTAATTATTTGTAATAACATTTAACATTTGTAGTTACCGAGAAGAGTATAGCTGATTCAATAAAATGCTATAGCTAAATGATTTAGCTATAGAAATTCATCTTGTAGCTTCTCGTAGCAAAAAATGGCGTAGCTATATTTTAGCTATGGAATTTAAAATTTCTAAAGCTAAGACTAGTAATTTATAGCTACATAT
>CANYBF011889615.1:0-41573 GCA_948192965.1 Dalechampia spathulata | reverse complement strand
CCCCCCCCCCCCCCCCCCCCCCCCCCCCCCCCCCCCCCCCCCCCCCCCCCCCCCCCCGGCTAATGAACAGGCCTCATTAAAATTGGGGGCTTAATTATCTTATCCTGATACCCTTAGATGGCAGAAATGTCAGCAACATTTTCAACGCCTTGCGCCACTCTAGTTGCCAGGCCAACAAACCTCCACCTCCGTCGCCACCACCCATTCTCACCGCCGCAAAACCTCTCTTTCCCTCACCAATCTAAACTGTCCCGTAAGATCCCCACGATCACCATTTGCCATCGCAAGGTAAGCCTCCGGCAATATCCGTTCAACCGTTCGAGTTCATTTTTCTCACCATATCAAGGTTTTATTTTGTTCTCAGTTGGATGTCTCAGCTGGTGGGGCTACTGATGATATCGGTGAAATGTTCTTCAATAATAATGAATTAACGGAGGAATATGAGAGCGATGATGATGAGGATGATGACACTGAGAGCAGTATCGACTTGCTATACAGATTCTTGCAAAGTTTGTTCAAGAAAATCTCTAAGCGAGCCAAAAAGGCTTCTCGCTCCGTTTTGCCTGATGTAATATCTCCTCAACTGGTAAACCAACTTGCCTATTTTTCTCTTTTCATATGGATTATACATGCACTGTAACTTGATAGAAGTGGAACTACGGTTTTGATTTTCTTTTTAATGGCAATTTATTCATGCTTAATCGTGTAGTTGTGTTTCTGAAGGCTGTGTAATACAAGCCAACAGGCTGAGTTCTTGTATCATAGACTTGCTGGGTGGTTGTTATTGTATGCTTATGGCAAATGCATTTTTTTTTTTATGTGTAATTCAGACTTCTCTGGGGCAGTGCGGCAATTGCCCTCACTTTGGTTCCGTTACCGTTCAAGTATGCTAGGCTTCAGTTATCCATCTTCGTCAATTGAAATCTACTATTGACTGTGTTATTTTTGCGAGTCTTTAGAATGAAGAGGATTGGTACTTGCATCTTTCCTATGAAGGCTTTTTGATGACTTTGCTTCTAGTGATATAGCAGTGCTTTCTGCGAGTAGGATTTATCAAGTATATGTACAAACTTTAGGGCCTTGCACATGGTTCCGTAGACCAACTAATGTGATGGAGACACCTATCCTGCTTTCATGAAATATCATGATTGCATTGATTCATGTATAAACATGTGACACTTTTTGTTAAGTGTAATAATTGTATTGATTCGTGTATAAATTCTGAGCAATTGTATACTAACCAATGCTATTATACATAAATCAATGCAATCATGATACTTGATAAAACTTGACCCATGTCACGATCATATTTATACATAAGAGATCTCTTGCCAAGAAGTCCTCCAGTGTCATTGATCTTCTTAACACAATTTTAAGTATAGGGTTTAGGGTAACTTGGAGAAAAGAAGAACAGTTGGTTGTTTATGACTAAACCAGAGCATGTTCGGAGGTCATTTATGAAGAAAATTCAACTTGGCAGTTTTGCAAGGTACATCATGTCTCGTGACAAATGAGATTAAATCATGCTGATACAACTTATTTTAAGTTCTAGTTTATCGGTAATTGCTTATTCCAGATGGGTTAACTCCATGTTTTAGCGATGCCCTTGAATAGAGCTGTTAACCTGAAATCTCGATGGCATAAGTTGTGATGATAATTTCTATCCACCTATGGTGTTCGATAAATTGTCATCATTATGTGATTACTTGAACAATTTACGTTTATGAAGGAAAGCCCACTCAAGGTATAATGCTAGAGAAGTTTCTATTGCCTTTTAACTGCCAGAAGTTGATATCTTCATTATGAGTCTACTGGATGCATATACATTAAGTTGCTGTATTCATGCATAATCAGAAAAAGATAAACAAACAGGTTATTAACTGTAGAACTTGAAATCTTGCAACAATAGTACTTTATAAATTAATGAACTCATCTAAAGTCTCTGGACAGTTTATATTTCTAGTGCAATTATTTTATGTCTGTTCTTCATTCAAAATATCCTTATTTCCTCATTTTCATTCTCTTCTTTCTTCTGTTTTGCTCTTTGAAAACTCAGGTGTCTTTCGCTGTTGATGGAATTTTGCTATTAGCTGTACTTTCTGTTGTTAAAGCACTTCTTGAGGTATGACTTAAGCTTTTGTTAATTTGAGGTTTTTAATCTTTATAGGAGTTGGCAAACTGATTAATATCCTTCACTCATTAAGTCACCATGATGATGATGATGATGATGAGAGGGTTGTTTATCTCAAAATCTTCGAGTTCTGCTTCTTGACCAAACGGAAGGTGCAATATTATTATCAGGGACATGAACTTTATTCTTTGGGAAGAAACTAAGCTTCGTTAAGAGCCTATGGAACGTTTTGTAACCTCTTATATCATTTGGTTTGTGGTTAGATATATCATACATTTTCATGAAACTATTTTCAGTATTTGATGATGTTCAATAACTACAGGTAGTTTGCACTCTTGGGAGCACCGTCTTTGCTGGAATCCTGCTTGTGCGTGTTGTATGGATAGCCATTTCCTTCTTCCAATCCAATATGGATACTTTTAACAGGCACGGAAGTTCCTTTAGTGGCGCACAGCCAGTGACGTAGCATTTTCAGTGGCCATGGCCAGCGTGTGACGGGATACCTTACCTGGATTTCCCCGGTTCTCAGCAAATGCTATTCGGTTGTTTTGGCATGCAATGAGTACATTTACTTTGCTATAAGTTCTGCAGTTGTGAGTAGGTGGTATAAAATTTGACGGAGTTCTTCAAAGTCGTGGTGATTTATATAGCTTTTAGTCGGTGCCATAGCTTGATACCTACCTGGATCATGTGTAATGAAGTTCTATTTAGGAGATATAGCCAATTAGCATTTAACAGAGTTCCCAACCAACAAAGTTTATACAAGATGCCGGCATTCTTTGCAAGCTTTCGTTTACAAGAATGATGTCCACTTTAAAAGAGTCCCTAATCAGGTATTAATACAGAGAAGAACAAGAAGCCTTAAAGTGAAGAGATAAGTGTAAAGAATTATTTCCCACGAATGAATGGAGATGTTTGGATAGAGTGGCTTTAACCAGTCATTTAGACAGCAACATCAACAGCTCCAAATCTGATATATTCTATCTTGTGATTTAACATAATGGAGTATATATTCTGATAGATCACCGGGGGAAGGAGCATTTGCCCTTCATTATTGAAATGATGATGTCTTTTCATATCATGACGTTCTTTCAAAACCACCTCCAACTTGCATATGCAACCATTCTGGCGATGCACCACGGCTGTAGTCCCTCATGGTTTGTGACCCATACGCCATGCCGGTAGTATCAAATGTTGGTTGACCAAACTGACATAAAAGGTTGATCTGGCGTAAGAATCATGACAAGGCAGGACAAACACACAAGCAAAAAAAAAGGTAGCATCAAGTCTCTTGGTTTTTTTCTGATTTATTAACTGAAGACAAACCAGGCATCCTGTCATCATATTCTGATTTCTTTCTCTATTCCATTTCGAAAGGAAACCAATCAAGTCATATCAAATATTTTTTATTTTTTGGATAATAACCCTTAAAAAGGTTACCTCGGAAGGAAGCCGACTCACAAAGAGAATCTGTCAATCTTAAGCATGTTTACCGCCTCGAAGGCTATTTCACTAATACAGGGTTGAAGTGTTGGTCGTAGGCGATTCTACATCGATAAAAATATAACAATTTCCAACTACAGTACAGACCAACCAAGACGACAAGTACAAGTAAAAACAATCACATAAGGCCTTACCTACGATACAACCTAACAATAGCATGTCAATCATAGGAGTGAAGGTTACCTCAGTGGCAGCAAAAAGGAAAGGAAGTCGGACTTACATTTTTAGGAGGAAATGCTTCAATCCCAGGTGCCATTCTGGAATTCACAGCTTCAAGCTTCATGGACAGGAACTACAATTTCCAGCAAAGTATAGGGCTTAACTTTTATGCCACAGATGAACAAAGGAATAAATAGAAAAATGCCTGGAACAACTTGGGGAACTGATCTACCATCGAATATAGGGATGCATACCTCGACCTGACGTTGTAGTGATTGGATGTAATTAATGATCTCATCAAGGACCAGAGCTTTGCCAATAACCTGCATTAGAAAAACAGATTCTAGTGATTGGATGTAATGAATAATCCATTGTAAAGAAGCAAGCTTGAGCCTTGCCGTTTTCTAAAACTCTGCCCTTGGGTTTAATAAAAATCAGCTAGAAAAGAAATCTATCTTCAACAAAATATTCGATCAGACTACATGGAAAAGGCAATCAAATGATTCAGAAGTAACGGAAACTTAAATTTTAAACCAACACCATACCTTGTTACAACCAGGGACTAGATCCTGAAGAATCTTCATCCTTTCACTTATCTTTTCTCTCCTGGCCTGTCCTCACCGGAATCCCCATGAGAAAATTTCATATTGTAGAATAGATTGGAATCAAGGATGATAAATTGTATATCAATATCTCTTAGTCATCATTACTTGTTGGAAATACAATAAGTGCAAGAGGGCTAAAGAATTTACTCTTTCTGCTAGACTATGGCTATCAGTAGCTTGACCCCTTCTTGCTCGAACATGAATGTAATCCTGTTTCGGGGGTTCTGGTGTTTGAATTTCTTGTTCCACATGCTTGCCTGAACTGGGTTCTGCTTCAGTTTTAGAATCACAATTCTCATCTAAATTGTCTGATGTTCTAAGCCTTTTTGCATTAGGATCATTCTGCCAATTTCAGATCAACAAAGGAAAGATAGATATGTAATCGAAACGAAAAAGAAACCCCTTTCAACTAACAAAGCAGATAACTGATAATCACCATCCTAGACTGCCATTTCTACGAAAACAGAGATCCAAAAACAGACCCCATTGCCAGGAAAATGAAACGAATGGTAAGTTAAAATTATTAAATAGAAAAATGCGTGATTTGAATCAATAATTGACTTCATTGATTGAGACAGATAGCTGAAAAGACAAGCTCGAAAGCACCTAAAGTTTTACAACTCTGAACAACAGCTTATCTCTCCAAATGATCAAACAACGTGAACCCAATTTACTTTTTTGAACCATGGCATAAACCAAATGTAATGAAGCAAAATTGAGCAGGATGAATAAATCAGAAAGACGAAACCAGATAATTGAATCATTAGAAAGATATATTGAATCAATACCACTGCATTCCCATTGCCATTGCCATTGCTGGAAGACACGAGTTTAGGTGAATCATCATCCACCAAATCACGGCGTTTTCTTGCACCACCACGAGCACCTTTGCGGTCCAAATTCATTATATCATTACCGGAAACATCATTATTAGAATCCCCAAACTGACCAACCAAACTCTGCGCAAACTGGCCTCTGCCATTGCCATTATCAGGGAACTGCCAGATCTCAGCTAAGTTGAAAGACCCATCATTCATTAATGCAGGCGGATCCATACCCAATACTTGATTCAATAACGCAGCACCAATTCAACCAAAAGTTGCAGCCTTTTTCAAGTTAGTTATCAGATACTGCGCATCCAAGCAATAAGTTCGTTAAAGAAAACCACAAGCAGCTTTTCAAATTACGAAAAAAAGGGGAAGCAGAACCAGTACAAATGCAAGCAAAAGCGATCAATATTAGAAATTAAAATACAGATATAATTAAAAAAAAAGAAAAACAAAAATAGCAAAATAAGGAAATCGAAAAAGAGAGAATGAGGAGAGGGAAGAAGAGAGTGAGCGTGTGATCTCCTCGGACAGTGGAGAAGGGTGCACAGTGTGCCACTACTCGCTTCCTATTACAACGATAGAAAGAGAGAGACAGAGACAGAGACCTCGGGAATTGAGAGCTAAGTCCACTTCCCACTGGGAGGAGCCTTTCTCGGAGGATCCAGCTCCTTACTTCCCTCCTCTCTCTCTAGTTATTTTTTTCTTCCATCAACGCGCTTCGCTGCCGTTGGATCTTACTACTTTTTTCCCGATCAACGGTAATACTGC
Organism: Dalechampia spathulata; assembly: GCA_948192965.1. Classification (NCBI taxonomy): domain Eukaryota; kingdom Viridiplantae; phylum Streptophyta; class Magnoliopsida; order Malpighiales; family Euphorbiaceae; genus Dalechampia; species Dalechampia spathulata. The sequence goes on along the minus strand of CANYBF011889615.1, from coordinate 35,577 downwards.
TAACTCTATTACTAGTAGTATTTTATGGGTATTTTCCGGTTTTGATCGAGTGTAGAGTCGCCTTATGAATCGAAATGCACATGCTTTCCACTTATTTATTACTACTTCGATTTTTTTTGGGGAATCACTTTAATTTTTTTTATTCTATTATAGCATTTTTATCTATAAGCAACAAAAATTGATGGAATACAATAATTCAATAATGAAAAATTATAAATTATAAATTATAAAATTTGATCCAACAAATAGTAAAAAATCTTCGAATAATAATATATTATTATGATTAATTTTTATATAAATTCAATATTTTATATAAAATTATATATTTATTAATAATATATAACTCTAACTAAATTTTAATTAAATATCATGTATATATTGATAGTAATGTAAGTCAATTATTATTAAATATCATGTATATATTGATTTTATATTTAATAATATCTAATTATCGTTAATTACTACATATATAATATTTTATGAAAATTGGTATATAATAATAAATGTTAAAAATTTTGAAAATTATAATAAAAAGAAGTTAAAGATTTAAATAATTATGGATGAAAAATTGAGGGATGGAGAAGGCAAATAGCATGACCCTCTCACCCTCGAAGAATGGGGAAAATGAGCTCACTGATTAGGAATTAGCATGTGATTTTGATAGGTAAGAAGGGGTATTAGGATATCTAATGGTTATAGATTTTAATGTTAATATGATTGGTAATGCGCGGGATATAATCAATCTGCTAATGATGGAGTAAGTTACGGAGTCTAATTCTAGGATTAAGTACAAGGCCCACCATTGAATGCTCCACCTACCCAACTTGGCTCTACTGCTCATATATTTCTGAATTATTGAAATCAAATACAATAATACCTTAGGATAGCAATTCTCCTTTGGGTTACATTTATATGTCCATTGTTTTGAACGTTCTGATCCTTAAGAACACTTCGTTTGGCTGCAGTTGTTGGTTTTACATTTTACTGCTACCATTCTGAACATCTCTGTCAAACAACAAGGCAGAAAGTTACGTCATGAGGTTGAAGTCAGGGCTCATAAAACGACAAGCTTTTCCAGGAAAGAATTCTCCAATCCTATTTTTGGTAAATCCACATGCCTCTAAACTTCTCACTAGATTTTTGTTCATATGATCATGTAATGCAAGAACAAGTACAAGGAGGGTGAGACCCATTTGGCCAATGGATCATCATATCCTTGTAATTCCTCACGTGCTGTGATCCACCTGGGCATAGGATATTAGCTTGCTCCTATATTGCCACCTATAATTCAATTTCATCTTTTCTTTTTTGCCTTTCAGTGTACTGATCCTGTAATATAAGTCGTTTTTCCAATGTACGCCAACTTTAACGACGACATAACATCACTACAACTGCAGAAATGAATTATCATTTAAAGCAAACATCAAATGGTGCTTCTTGCTTCTTAATTACCTTATCAGCACTTGTAAGTTTCCATTTTTATCAGTTTAATTGCCACCATGAAAGCTCTTTAACTTGCTCCACTGGCTTTTGGACCCTTTCTCAAAAGCAAGGGTTCAACATTGAGGCCAAGCACCAGCGTCATTGCCATTTGCCAACCTTGCCGTTACCATGTCTAATATGGTTAGGCATATATATTAATTACTGAAAAGATCAATTTGGCCTTTTCGATACGTAAAAGTTACTTTTAAGCATCGACCCATTTTACACTAACAACTTTTTCATCACGTTTTCTGATAAATGCATGTGCTCAAATTACCACTAGCAAATAGCAATTAATGGAGGAACCTGAAAAGCACAAGACAAAAGAAGCTTAGCCTTTGTGATTCAACATGTGTATCTATATAGCACGTGCTGATATTGCACTTGCTTCTAGTTTGTTGTGAAAATTAACATGTGCCAGAATCCATAACTTGTGGCTCTTCCTAATAACATGGACGTCATGTGCTTAATTACCCAAAATGGTAAAATTATATGCCCCGTCCTTTGTGACTTGCCTGCTGAGATTGCTTCAAATTTCAGCAATCCTTTTTCTGTCCTTGTAATGTGTTTTCTGCTGTAAGCTTCCATTCAAGAAAGTGGCCAAATTTTAGTCTAATAAATGTATCCATTCCAATACTTAATCAATTGGTCCAGATGATCAACCTACTGGTTTCTGGTTTCCAATAGAAAAGCTACTACTCGCAATTCCCGCAAAACTTAATAAAGGGTAAAGTTATATTGGTAAGACCTATACATGCCAGGGCCATCTAACCAGAAGCTCAACAACTCTCGTAAGCAGCATGCAGCATGTATCTGGGATCAACTGGCATCCCTCTACAGTAGAAAGGAATTATTCAAGAGAGTTTGTTCATCTTGACATGCCGCAAATAATAGGAGGAGAAAATGGGAAATGTGACCGACTGCCAACTACAATAATGATATAGGAAACTCGAACAAAAAATAGAGAGCTGATTCGGGGGCAGTTTGGGCCACATGGACAGGGCTGGCTGCCCCAGCGCCAGACTTGCTGAAAAGCTCTGTCCAAGCAGAAAACTGACCCTCCCGATCTCTCCCCCTAACATTAAATGGATTTTCTCTAATTTAATCAATCAATCAAACAAACTTGAAGATATTCCTCTACAATGATTATTTTGAACTCAGGCATTTCCTTTTTCCTTGCCCCTTAAAATTGGAAGACAGTGGACATAATAAAACTTCTGCTTAGCTGTAAGGAACAAGCTGATTGATTGAGAACCCAAACCCATGACAAGGTATTGGAGTACAACTTATAAATTATTGAAATCTCTTAACTTTTATGTTAAGTTATACTTATAAATTTTGAATCTAAAATTATTTTTAAAAATAAATTTTAATTTTTAAAATATTTATCAAACATTAAAAATATTTTTTTAATAAATAATTAAAATTTTAAAATTTTAAATTCTTATGAAAGGGTCTCCAATTTTTCTTTTTCTTTCTTTTTGACTATTATTTTTTTAATTTAAATATACTTTTTATTTATTTTTTAAAATTTTGAAATTGAAATTTTTTACTGTTCATAATAAATTGAAATTTTAAATTTTATAAGGTAAAATTAATTGTATGAAATTGGATTCAAACTCTAATTTCAATTTAATATAAATCACTAAATACTAGAATTATAATTATCATTTCAATTTTCGATTCTAATTCTTGAATTGCAATGTACCGTGATTCGTCATTTTGTCATCCGTCGTATACTTTAGTCGATAGATTCAATTGAAGCAAGAGTGAATAAGGCCCATTTCCTCTTATGTTCTGGGCCATATCATATACTAGCTGGCCAGTCGTATGTCAGTCAGGCTCCTCAAAAGCTGACCACTTCCTTTTTTCTCCACTCTTACGAGGTTTGCCTAAGGTGATTTGGTGCCCCTGTCTGCTAGGCCAGAGTTATTCGCGAGTGACCAGAAACCAAAGGAGGAAAATTGTCCCAACTCCACGGCTTCACAAAAATCGTAAATTTGTCATATTTCTCGGCAGAAAGTCAAAGGGCCAAATCCACCAAATTAGTATTCGTCAATGTCATTACCAATTCAACCCGGAAAATAGAAAAAGCAAAGTACCCCGGTAACTGCCCAGATAGCACTTTCTGAGGCAGGTGGAATGTCATATGCCAATGGAATCAATCATTCTTGTCATTTTGGGAATTTCATTCTTCCATTCCCATTTGGAGAGACATCGGACAAAGTGACTCTGCACAACTGATTCCAAAATTATAATTTTAGAACAAGACTGTCCGTTAGTCGGCAGGTTTTGTCAGAGCCTTTCCAATATCTAAAGAATATCCGAATTAGATCAGTCGGCAGATACAGATTCCAAAATTGCTTCAACATATTTCCTTTTCATTCAACATGCAAAATCCCCTTTTCTTTACCTTTCCAAGATCATGCACGAGGATCAGAGGAAAAGCTATCTCACTGTTAAGATGGCCGGGATCTCACCGTCCATTGACAATGACCCAATCGAATGAGAACTTGGTCGTAAAACTAACCAATCAGCGTCTTTCTTTGGGGTTAATGAGATCTTTGCGTGTATAAAGATCCCGTGAACCTATCCTATAAGTTTCTAGAGCTGCCTCTTTTTTTAACGAATTATTGGAATTCTTTTCCGCCCTTTGACATCTAATCTAAGATTGTTATAAAAATTAAAAAATTATTGAATACTCATAATTCTAATAAAAAATGACAAATTTTAAAAAATAATTAATAGAAGGATCATGTAACACATATCCTAAAAATACTCGTTAATAATAATAAATAAAGCACTGATCATATAATTAAATTTTCAAGTTTATGTGAATTTGTTATCGTATTTCTAAAGTAACAAAATAACAAGTTATATAATTATTATTATTATATATATATTTTCATACTCATTTATAATTTTTATTCTAATTATTTATTTTTTCTTAATTTTTATGAAATTAGAAGTATGTTTATTAATTTCAAAAAATTAGTATCTTACTTTCACTAATATAATTTTATGAATTTTAGTTAAATATTAATAATAAAGATAAATTGAAAAAATAACATAAAAACTAAATATTTATTAATTCCGATACATTTATATTTTTGAAATAAAATGATTGAAAAAATAAATAATTAAAATTATTATATATATAATAAAATGAATTACTCTTTATGGTTTAATTTTATTTTTTTACGATTGATGCTATAAATAAAGAAAAAGAGAGAAATAAAAATCTTTGTGGGAAAATACAATCATTGTGTTAAATTTGGAAATAAATATTTAATAAGGATTAGTTTTTAATGTCTTTATATTTAAGGATTTTCCAGATTATTAAATATCTTATTATTCAATGCTGTGATTACTACTTTATTGAAGAATTGCGATAATAACGGCCAGCTTCATTAGATAATTGATTGTACTTTTCCTTTATAATTATTAATCATTGTATTTATTATACATATTTATAGTATATTTATTGATTTTCAACCCATAATCACGGTTTAATGATTCAATTTAATTTTTTATTTGAGAAAATCATATCAAAAAACCATTTTAAAAAATTTTCATCTTGAAAAATATCATTATAATCATTTATGTTGTTTCAGAATAACTTTTACTATTTTAGTTATTTAATTTAAATATTATATGTTTAAATAAAACATTTTCAATCATTGTTAATTTATCTGGTTATTAAAATTATATCACTGACAGTTAATTTTGATAAATTATCAATAAATGTACACATATAAAATTATAAGTATCCATATTATTTAAATTTATAAATACAATATTTTCAATATTTATAGTAGATGTACATTTAATATTTATTTATCATTATTTTCAAGTGTATGATATAAATATATATAATATGTTATGTGCATGTATTTACAAAAAAAAATATACGTGAACAAAATGAAAATATATAAATATAAAAGATATATAATAAAAAGGTAAATTATCATGGATATATGAATAAAATGTTTATATATATTCTTCATGTAAATAAATAAAAGAAGAAATGATTACATAAACTAATTTAATTAATGTATCATCAATTTTAAAATTTGACAATAAGAATGAAATGGCGTGTCAGTGATCTATCGTTAATGATAGTTTTGTACAATAATCTGTCAAATTTGCTAGGACAGTAAGTCCATTGTCTGGGTTTATTATAGAAATAAAGAAAATATTTCCTTTTATTTATTTTATTTTTATATATTTCAGTGACAAATAAATATTATTTACTTGCCTCTTTATTTTCTTCGGTACCTTATTTTACATTAATTCAAACAATGATCGTCAACAATTACATCTTGTCTAGCCAAGTGACCAGGCAGATTTTCCAATCTAAAAAAATGCTTTTTCAATACGAAATAAATAATGTAGAGCTGTTTTTTAAAGGGGGAAAGTAATATTTAAAATGCACAGGAGAGGGCACTGAAGGGCAAATGGGAACCATTTTCCAATGCTACTGCTGCCCAGCTGTGCAACAACTACCGTCTCCCCTCGCATACATACAGTACAAACATCTCCTTTCTTGAGGCACACTGACACCCGTCCATCAAATTATTATTACCGCTACTGCCAGTACATGAAGCAAACGCCACAATCTCATTAGGAGTAGATGGGTGAAATCAAAACGCAGTTTGGCCTCTCACGTAGCATACGTTTTTTAGGATGTTTATAGCATTAAAGTCAAGGGCAATGTTTCTGAGAAATTTCCTTTTCGACAGAACAGGAACGTGGAGAAATATCTAGGAAAATTATGAAACTAGAAAACACTGCCATCTCAGAGTATGCAATGCAGGACATCCACGAATTCATACGGTAAAATGATGACGCCCACTTACCTCATTTATTGCTTTGACCAATCAAATTACTCCATATTTTAAAATTGAGCATTGTGACCGCAATTATAACGTTGGACCGAAATTTAGGGGATGTTAAACAATTGGGATGAGTTTCATCCAGCAAAATCAAATGGTGTCGGCAATAGCAGACTATGACTATCCGTTGCCATTGGCATGTTTCAGATTATTATATTTTATTTTAATAATGAATTATTAATCTCCAAAATTAAAGAGCTAATTGTATTTAATTAATGTAATAAATAGAATGACAAAAATATGATGGTTTTGATTGCGATCGCCATTCCTTCTGTCCACTCTCAGATTCCAATGAAAAGGACCATGTCATTAACTTATTATTGTATTATAAGACACGGTAGTTTAAAAGTATACTCTCCTGCAATTATGGATTTCAATTCTTTTTTTCATGTATTTTAGTTTTATAATAATGATAAAATAGTGAAAAACTGTTGGAAAAAGGAAGACAGTCCAGCCATACTTGAGTTGTTGAATTATACTACTTGCTACTTGCTAGCTGTATGTGCATCTCCATGGAGTTCTGCTGTTCCACCACTTCCTGACTAATTTTTAATTAATTAATTTATTTATTTCCATCTCTGGCCTCTAAATAGAGTGAGTGACTCTTATGAAATAATTGTTGATTTAAATATTATTTAATTGGATGAATATTTACTCAACTTTCACCGTACTGGTAAAGAGAGAGAAATAAGAATATTCAAAACACGCAAGCGCACGGGAGAGCACAACTCTAATTTAGCCAAAAATTCTATTTAATTTAATTTAATTAAAATATTCAAAATTTATAAGTTTAGGTTTGAAAATTGTGTTTGCCATTTAATTGAAAATCCGGAAGAAAACTTCTTCACCATTAATTTTGTTTTCCACATTAATGACAAAGTGACACTCGCATTTTCACCAACTCGACGACTTTTGAATTGGTACATATATTTCAAGCAATCACCCTCTTTTATATATATATATATATATAAATATATATATATATATATATATTATAGAATTATAGCAAGTACCATGTTTAGGTGAAAAATTGGTGAAAAGGGCCTGAGTTTTTTTTTTTTTTTTGTGAAAGAATATATGGCAGAGAGGAAAATCGCCCATTTTGTTATTGATTTTGTTTGCTTGCAATAATAACAATGATAAAGTCAAGAATTGCACGCTTGCTTCAGATTTTCATGCCAACCTCTCTTCCCTTCCGTTTACCATCTTAATTCTATCATATAAAACGATCTGTCGTTTTTTATAAAGCAACTTTGTGTGTGGTTGATGAGAAATCGAAGTCTGAATACGATGCAAAAATATTCAGTATAAATGCGACGTTAATTACAAGCCAAAAACCCAAGGCAAGACAGAAGGACGTCCACGAAATATATTCAACAACAAAAAAAACTCATGATCCAGCAAATGGTAGCCAGCCACGTGGCAAAAATTGGTAGGATGAGGTGGGCCCGACCCGCCATATCGGATGCCTTACGCAGTCAGCAACCAACAACTAACACAAAACTGCCCTCTCTCTTTCTCTCTCTAGAGATTGTTGAATGTCAATTATGGATTATTTAAGTTTCTTTAACCACTCGTAACTCTTAAGAGAATGCTAAAAAGATTTGACTTTTTTTTTTTTTTTGTTTTTTGAAAAATAAAAACGATAGGATCGAGCAAAGCAAGAAATCTCAATTATCTTCGGCTTTCCATTTATTTGTGTATTTAATGTTATTTTTCAGATTGAGAAATATTGAAGTCTGCAAATGGTACTTCGTGTTTATAAGCTTCTCAAGTAGTTGTATTCTCTTGTCATGATATTTATCTGAAGACGACCTCCCTTTCCCTTCTTTTCCTTTTCTTTCTTTCTCTCTCTTTTTCTTTAGGATTGCAATACTTCTTGTTTCTGTTCGACAACAACATGTTGGCTTTCTTGATCTTTTAAGACTCTGAAACTCAGAAACAGAGACTGGGATTCATTCATGGGGGGTTGCGTCTCCACACCTCACGGATGTGTTGGTACTCGATTAAGGTCTTCTAGGAAGAAAACCAAGAAGAAGAAGAAAGGAATCAAAAGAAGAGTTTTGTCTTCAAGATTATCTGATCTTAATCATGGATCACTTGATATACCTTCTTCAGCTGTTGTTCCTGCTTCTGCCTCTGCTCCACCCGATCACCTCTCCTCCTACTCCAACCCCACCTTTCAAGGTCCTCCCACCTCTTTATCTCTCGTGTATTTTTTCTTCAAAGTTATTTTCTTTCCCTTTCTTTTTTCAATTGAAATGGTGCTTTATTTTGTTCATTTCTTGGATGTTTAGTCAGTAATTAGATGATTTTCGATTTTGTTATTGTGCTGCTCTTTAGATTAGTTTGTTTGCATGAAATGTGGGTAAAGTTAGCCTTTCTTCGCTAATTTTACAATGATCAGTTTGTCATTGGTAATATGAAGATAAAGAGTCTGTCTTGCATGTCAGCATATGATTTGCAATATTTATCCTGATTTTCATGCAAAGTCAGCTATTGTTCTATCGGGGTTTCTTTGGAAATAGTTTCTGTTTCGTTTTTCTTCAAGCTGTACTTGATAGCGAAAGCCATAACTGGAAAATAACTGAAGAGGATAAAATGAGATTGTTTTATGTGCCCATTTTCATTTCACTTAAGACAGAGGTAGCTAGCTTAGTTGTTATCCATTACCGAAGAATTGACTCCACAGCAAAACAGGCATCTCGAGTCCGTTTCAATGGTCTTTTGACAGATTAGAAACATGAAACATGCGCTCTCTTTGGTTATCTATGAGTTGTCTCTCACCAGAGATGGCTTTTGACAACTGTACCTTGATCAATCCCATCCAACATTGATGGTTCTGGCAATTATTGGAGTGCATTTTCCATATTTTGATGTCATATTTACCCACTCCTGCATTTCCGTTCTTTATTTACTGCTGATTATTGTATGTCATAATTTCTGATTCGTACCCTCATCAATATTGGATTGATAATCTTTACATTTGGGTTAAATTCAAGGATCTTCGACAGTTCGAACCATCTGAATTTAAGTATCCCTTGCATTTTATTTTGGGAATGTCTTATCCTGAAAATCGTGCCATTTTGTTGAATTTAACGGTATATTTTGTTTGGTAACAAATTGGCACTATTCCTGCTATAAATTCGGTATACAACTTTTGGGATGCGTAAAATACCAAATGGGGAGTTGCCCTTCCATGGTAATGGTGTAGCTGAAAGCGACGTCTTCAGCATTAACAACATTTCATTAGTTGTTTTAGATGATGTGTAATGGCGGAACTCATTTCTTACTCTAGTTGTTGTTTGATCTGTGTCTGACTTGTTTAAACTGCAAACTGCAGCCGGAAGTATAGAGGAAGCATGGTTTGACTCGGTTACTATATTCGAGTCTGATTGTGAAGAAGATTATGAAAGTGTTCCCGATGGTATGGTGTTTGGAGATTCTAATTCATCTTGATTTATAAATGTCCTTTTTATTCTTTCATGGTTATTTGGCAAAGATAGATACTGCTGACTGTATATATGTTTAATATGCGCAGATTTGTTATCTTTAAATGGCTTCGAAGGCCTACAACCATCTGCGCTTGGCAGAGACACAAATCATGGAGACCGCAGTGTCAATACCCAACATATGTCGTCAGGTGATCAGATGAAGAGGGCAGGAGGAGTTTCAATAGGAAACTCTGCGAACGAGGTTTGCTTATCAAAATCTGAGGTTCCTCCAAACGAATCAAAGCAACCTGTTTTCCTTGATGAAATTGCATCCTCAGCAGATGAAAATGCTGGTAAGAATGAAGGATTAATAGAGAATTGTGGAATTCTTCCAGGCAACTGTTTGCCTTGTCTTGCTTCAACTGTTCCACAAGTTGAAAAGAGAAGATCGTTAAGCTCTAGTCCACCAAGTGCAAGGAAAAAAGCTGCCTTAAAACTATCATTCAAATGGAAAGAAGGGCATGCAAATAATTCTCTTTGTAAGTAATTTACCGATGAAACATCGACTTTCTTACCATTTACTACATGCTGCTCACAATTTTATGAAAGTGCTAGTAGAATCTACATGCCCTGATGTCTTTGATTGGCTTAAATACATTATGAAAACGAAGTCACCTTTTTATCTTATTGTTTAACGAGAAGGAACGTACATATCAGGCAGCAATATATACGTTTACACGGCAAGAAGCAAAATAAGAATTGAAGTTTCCGTTGCTTTTAAATTCAGGTCATAAGTTTCCGTTGCTATATTTCTCTGAGCCATTTGGTAGCATCCACCAGTCTCCGTGCCCTTTCTGCTATTTGGTTAATGATGTTGGCTGAGCTCACTGCCTGAATATCTCAATTACCAAGTTATACATGTTCTAGTCGAGCCCTGCAACAATGTGCTTTTATAAGAATAACAATGTATTTTTATGGCACTATTTTTCTGCACATTTAAGTTTCTTGGATCTTGTTCATGTTTTACCCGTGTATGTCAAACAAGCTCTTGATTTCTGCTTCCTCATTTACGGTTTCAGTTTCGTCAAAGCCAATTTTGCAGAGGCCTACAGCAGGTTCTCAAGTACCATTTTGTCCAATGGAAAAGAAGATGCTTGATTGTTGGTCACATATAGAGCCGGGTAGTTTCAGGGTTCGTGGACAAAATTATTTCAGGTGGAACTAAGAAGATGGAATTGTACCATATTAGTTTGTTTTGCATATATGGTAAATGTGTACAAATGTCTCCTTACAACTAACAAGTGAGGTCTTTCATTGCTCTTATTTTCTTATGGCAGGGATAAGAAGAAAGATTTTGCTCCAAACCATGCTGCTTATTATCCATTTGGAGTTGATGTATTCTTATCACCACGAAAAATCGATCACATTGCTCGATTTGTTGAGCTCCCTGTTATTAACTCTTCTGGGAAGCTCCCCACTATACTTGTTGTAAATGTTCAGGTATTCCTATTTTTCTGATGGTCAGTACATGTGAAAATGTTCAGGTTTTTCAAACGTTGATGTATGACGTTGTCAGGCTCACTGTTCTGTTGGTTCTGCAGATTCCATTGTATACTGCTGCACTATTTCAAAGTGAAATTGATGGAGAAGGAATGAGTTTTGTTTTGTACTTTAAACTATCTGAAAGTTACTCGAAAGAGCTTCCTCCCCATTTTATAGAAAGTATCAGAGTAAGATGGAGCCCTTTTCCAATTATGATTTTGGATTGCACGGTTGAACAGATCATTATAAGCCTGTTTGATGGTTAGTTTCTTAACAATTTGCTGCTACCATAAGAACTGATCCTGGAATTTGTACCGAGAAAAAAAGAGGGAGGTCTGAGGAAGAATCTAATTTAATGCTTTGATAACATGAGGATATAGTGCTAGACTTTTATATATAAAGTAATCTGACCTATCAGTGTTGTTTAATGACCAGCTCTATTTATTTAACCATATGCTTTCTGAACAGCGGTTAATTGATGATGAAGTTGAAAAAGTGAAGGGATTCCCTGTGGATACGATGGTACCCTTCAGAGAAAGGTTGAAGATATTAGGTCGAGTTGTGAATGTGGACGATCTTCATTTAAGTTCCGCAGAGAGAAAGCTTATGCAGGCTTACAATGAAAAGCCCGTCCTTTCACGTCCTCAGCATGAGTTTTACTTGGTATGTTCATCTGCCATTGTTCCAATATCAATTCAGAGCAGTTAGTGATTCTTATTTCCTCTCATGACTAGGCATATATCTGTAAGAAATTGAGATTAGAACAAGCCACAAATTCTTTTAAAGCTTTGACCATACATTCATATCTGTCAATATGATGAATCTGATGATGTGCATGATGGTGGTGTCTGTTAAGTTGCTATTCTGTTGTTGTGTGTGTAATGCACCCACGTCTTGAGACCGAGTAATTCTTGAAGAATGTTATAACGCAAGAACCTTTTACACATTGATGATGCTTTTATGCATGGTGGAAAGATTTTGGTGTGATTTTGTTCTTACGTGCTTACAGGGTGAAAACTACTTCGAGATTGACATAGACATGCATAGATTCAGTTATATCTCTAGGAAAGGTTTTGAAGCATTCCTGGACAGACTCAAAATATGTGTTCTGGATGTTGGGCTCACCATACAGGCAAGGATATCATCTCTGTTAATACATGTATTATTTTGCGGGCAAAAGGATCAATTATATAGATGTTAGGTTTAAGATTTTTGATGGTAGCTCCTGGAATCTGATGAACGGTTTACACCTTGTTTTTGCGTGTATAAACAGGGGAACAAAACTGAAGAGTTGCCGGAGCAGGTTTTATGTTGTGTAAGGTTAAATGGAATTGATTACATGAATTACCATCAACTGGGGTTAAATCAGGACCCTCATGAAGCTCCGAGTACTTAATCATGTAATTCCTATATTTAATAAAAGCTATTTTTTGGGAGAAGTTTCTGAATCATCTGTAACTCTTCCCAGATGCTGCGAAAGGACAGTGCCAACAGCATGTGTACCATACTGTCATAGAAATCTAACAGATTCAGGTCGACTAATTGTTTGATTAGTTTAATGAAATCATCATTAAGCCGGGATATTAAATTCTACATATGAGTACATGCAACGACGCAAATGATTCCTGGCGTTAATCAAAATTGCTTCATTCATAAATTACAATTAAATGCGCAAATTGCTGTTCTGTAACGTCTGTTTAAAAGCATATGGAGCCTCAATACTTACAAGGACTAAGAGGCTTTCCACATAAGCCTTTGTTTCCCGAGTATGAGCTCCATGGAAAATCACTCAATGGTTTACCCGTGGGAATTTCCCCTACCAGAAGATTATCCGATAAATTCAGTTCCTTCAGCTTTCTTAGCTTCAGAAATCCCACTGGTATGCTTCCTGTGAAATGGTTTCTCTGCAGCTTCAGCCTTTCTATTGAGCTTAAATTTGCTAAAGCCTCTGGTAAGTCGTAACCAAATTCGTTGTAGCTCAAATCCAAAGTCTGCAATGTTGTCATTCTTTCAATTGATGCTGATACTCTGCCTTCCAGGAAATTATGCGACAGATTAAGATGCTGTATCCCAAGTTGTGATCCTACTCCAATTTGTTCAATGCCGCCTGAGAGATGGTTTTCGGAAAGGTCAACGTATGTCAATGAACCATCAGGAAATGCATTTCCTATCTCAAATACTTTTCTTATGGGCCCTGTAATCCTGTTTGAGTGGAGATCTAGCACACCCAGATGCTCCAAATTTGTAACTGAATCAGGGATTCGTGAAACAATAAAATTTCTTGAGAGATTCAATAAATAGAGCTGAGTCAGGCTTCCTAGCCATGCTGGCAAGCTTCCAGTGAGATGGTTAGCTGACAAATCCAGTTCTTGTATTGGACTCGGAGTTGATTGCAAGAATCCCGGAATTTCTCCTTGAATCCCGCATCCTGCCAAGTGTATCCTGGAGAGTGATGGCATTTCTGCTAGCAACTTAGGGTATGAGACGAGTTTCAAGCGATTGAACGACAAATCCAGAGTTTGAAGATTTTGGAGGGAAAATATCTCACGAGGTAATGGCCCTTGAATCAAATTGTAAGATAAGCTTAACATAATTAGACGAGAGACCTGACCCATAGATTTTGGTATTTGGCCAGATAACATATTGCCGCTGAGATATAACTCTGATAAAGCTGATAGATTACCCAAGCTAGAAGGAATTGCTCCAACAAGCTTGTTATTTGCTAGGGAGACTCTTTGGAGGGAAACCAGATATCCAAATTTTGCTGGTATGTTTCCAGTTAGATTGTTATCATTCAATCTAAGGAAGCCAAGAGAAGACATTTGGCCTGAACTTGATGGAAATGGGATTGCACCCTCAAGATAATTTGTATCCAAGTACAACTCGGTTATGGCATTCAATTTTGTGATTGAAGGAGGAATTTTCCCTTTCAACTGATTGTTTGAAATATCGAGCTTTTCCAGTGTCTGCATCTCACCAATCTTGCTTGGAATATTTCCTGTTAGAGCATTACTGTGAAGATCCAGTTGCATAAGATTTGTCAAGTTTGTAAATGTATCAGGGATTCCACCAGTGAAACAATTTGAATATAGAAGCAATTGTTTCAGATTCTCAAGATTGCCTAAGCTTGCGGGGAGAGAACCAGAGAATCTATTCTCATGCAGGTGAAGTTCTTCAAGTTTCGACAGCTTAGCGATACTATCTGGTACTGATCCACTGAGCTTGTTGCCAAACAAGTGTAACTTCCGGAGCTGCGGAAGGCGAAAACCAATTGCTGGTGGAATCGTTCCGGCCAAGCTGATTAGACCACCAAGATCAATAATTTTCAGATACCTGATAAGCGTAATGGACGGAGATAACCACCCTTTCATCTCAGACTGGAAAATAAAATCATCCGTCGAAACGAACCCTGGGAGATGGATTCCAGTGACCCTACCAGTTTTATTATCGCAGAAAATGCCTTCCCATCCGCAACAACTCTGACCAACCCACTTTGCTAGTCTACCAGAAGTATCAACATGGATTCCAGCCTTGAAACCAGTTAGGCCCTTAAGATCATTAGCGTTGCATGTCTTACCAGCAGTTGGATTTGCTTCTGCAACTGCTGCAGTGGCAAGTAACAGAACAAGCCATAACAGCTGACAGATCATACTTCCCTTGAAGGATTGATGTATGTTTACTGATCTTCGCTCAAACAGAAAGAAACTCTAAATTCTGCGAGAAATAGATTTGAAAGTAATCGTCACAACTTAGAGAAGAATAGAAGTGAAGTGAGTCAAAAAATTTTCAGTTTCGCATTTTCTATTCTTTTTCTGTCGCTTGCTAACTTTACAGATTGTAGTGCTGAAAAGCATAAATATGTCTGAATTATGATGCTCTTGTTGGATATGCTCAAAATGAGGATCAAATGGACAGCCAATGATATCTATTTTTTAATAATCTGTCAGAGATCACTTCCCCCAATAGTCACAAATTAATTAAACCAACACTTCTTCCTTTTGTATTCTTCAAAGAATCCAAAACCCATCTTTCCAGAGAAGCTGCTGATAAATTTGAAAAAAGAAGAGAAAGAAACCCGCATGGGTGTAGTCCAGTTGGTACTCGGACGTGGTGTTGGTACTAAGAAGCCACGGTTCGAGTCTTGGCAGCCGCAGTGTGGGAGTAACGCCCTCTGGGTGGACTCCTTGTGGTCACCAAGACCTGAATCTCCGTCTAGGAGGCCGCTGAATACCATAATTTACCCTCCCTCACGATGCTCGTCGGGTCGGGCGGTGGGAGCCCTTGAGGTGAGGGCATCACCTTTTGGTACCAAGAAGAGAAAGAAGAAAGAAGCTGCTGCTGGTGGTACACTGAGATTGTATTTTTCACCATAGGCATATCACCAGTTAGTTGAGGTACTTCCTGCTGCAGAATTAATCATACCCACCAGTCACTATAAAAAATATCAGAGTACCTAAACAACATGATTTAATATGCCAAGTACCTAAATATAATAATGCCCATGTCCCACAACAGGGGAAAAGAACAAGTTCGGTACCCTTTTCAGGCAAACTCGAGCATTATAAAAGAAAATCTAATCTTCACGCCAAATCAGAAAAGTGTTAAATTTGATTAAATGACTATTAAACCCGGAAAATTTTTTAATCAAATTCACCTAAAATTCGTTAGCTTTTAATTGGAGAGTTTGCTGGTACGAGCTAGACATTATCAGTGACAGGGCAGTGCAGAAGTAAATGGCACGGCTAATCTCTTTGGCACGGCTAATCTCATGTTTCGCTAATGGCGCAGATTTTATGACATCCATATTCATAGATAGCTGTTGGTTATGGTTATTTTGAAATTTCTAACGTGTTTCAGACATCGAGGGTCCCTGTCTTTGTTTATCACCCCTAAAGACTACGTCTGCTTTCATTTTGTAACTTCAAGAAGGATCTTATCTCTGTCAGGTTTCTTTAGAAGCACTAGCTCGATTATTTTAACCATGGCTATATATTTAATTGTTGGGCTTGCTTTTGGCCAGGCTATCCACTTTTTTTTTTTAACTTGAATCTCGCCATGATATGAGCTACCTAGAAGGATTTAATTTGTCCCTACGAACATTGGAAATCCTCAGGTCTTTACAAAAAATGATTATCCTGGAAATCAAAATAATCAGCAATTCATGTTGCTTCTTTCCATGGTGTTAGTCCAAATTGACAAGGCTCTTTGGTCTGGCAAAGTCAGGCCAGATATTATCAAACTGATGCAATAAAGTCCATAAAGAAGAGGGTGGTTAAGCAACTTTCCACATGAGAGGATGGCGGTTTACCTTTTACAGGGTAATAGCAGATTCACTTGCCTTTTTTCTGTTGCCAATTGCTTCCTCTCCTCTTGTCATTTTCTGCTATTATTTTAACTGGTGTTTTGAGGCCTTAACTTGGTCAAAATTTCAGAATATTATGAAAGTAAGAGAAAATCACAAGGCCACTAGCTTTAAACGAAATGGGTTTCTGATATACTTGACAGAAAATGCACTCACTTGTATCAGATTCAGAAAGAACATAAACTCCCTTTTAATGTGTTGTTTTTCCAACACATTTTGCATCAAATGGCGAATAATATACTCCCCTTGTATTTTATTTTCAAGTATAATTCCAATAACATGAAATTGATATAATTTGAAGCTTAAAGAAGAATCCATCACTTCTGCAAATTTTAGAGTAATAAGATGGTAGCTTGCACCAAATGAGTGATTATACTTGAAATGCAGACCTTGAATAACCAAAACTATTGGGTAAACTGCAAGAACGAAGTTAGCAGCCCATTACTTTGTTAGGTTGAAGCTTAGATTTCTCAACTACAGTCCCATCATTCCCAGCCAGTGCTCTGTACTTATCTTTTCTAGTAAATGTAGTGCATTCATAGGAAAGAGTAGCGGCAATCACCCTTTGTATATAATTAGCCACTTCATGGCTAGATTTGCCTGAACCGCATGTTAGTTGTTCAGGCAACTTGCTCAAGAAAGTTACTTCATAAGCAGGACTAGGGTTCATGAAGAAGTAAAATGGATCCATCCCTTTCCATCCTCTAGCTGTAGTTCCATGGAACATGCTCATTCTATTCACCATAGCCACTGGCACGATTTGATCCGTCAATTCTGCGAACAAAGCTGAAAACCGTAGAAGAAATGGTTCCCTGCAAGTAGTCCCTTCAGGGCATATGGCTAAATCGCCTTCTTCTAACAATTTCTTTATCATTGCGGCATCTGTTGCACGATCACGGCTGAGCCTGACAGTTTTGATGGGTGATATGATTTCGGAGAGGCGAGAAACTGAGTAGGTGACGGCGGCAATAGGGCGGCCAAGGGCCGTGGAGAGAAATATGGGGTCAAGGAGAGTTCTGTGGGAGCAAACGAAGAGGACACCAGATTGACCTGCTGATTTTTTGGCAGGAGGAGGCGGGGTTCCTTTTACCGTGACACGGACGCCAAGTGACAAGAAGGCATAGTACACTACTGACATGGGAAGGAGTGATCCTGCGGCGATTCTTAAGCAAGCTAGGATGAAACCAATTGGAATCCAGAGAATTATGAATAGTGCCATCAACGGTGTTGGCTTCTGAACTAGCCTTCCGTCATGGAAGACGATTGGTTTTGGGAGCTTGTCACCAGTTACTGCCCTGACTTCCGGCTTGGGTGGCACCAGGTAACTCTCCTGTATTATCATATGATTATCAGTAAATTTAATCCAACATGAACCAATCAAAGTACAAATAGAGTCATATAACTTGATTCAATGGGTCAATGGATTCTCAATTAGCTTCTGTTAAATGGTATTAAAGTTGCATCCAGAACTAAGTTAACCTTGCACAAAGCCATAAAGGGAGCATCAGTATGCCTATCTCCAAGCCCAACATCTGGCCTTGTGTCTTCGAAGGCCTTTGCAAGAGCATTTGCCTTGTTATTGCCAACAAGTACGCCAGGACTACGAACAAAACCTGTAGCTCTACCTTTGTATGTTGATATTTCTGTGCCCAGAACTAAATCTGCTCCCAAAAAATCCTTCAAAAATGCTTCCACCATAATCCTTGGGTTCGCCGTAAGCACGCAGCGTTTCCCACAAGAAGAGAACACACGCCACGTTTCAGGATGGAGATCGCTGGAATAGAACTTGGGAAGCACGGCACGTGCTACGGATTCAATATCAGATACTTTGACACCAGCAAAGGATGTAAAGATGAGAACTTGAATCCCAGCTGACTCTGAAATGAAGTAATAAAGAAGTCCAGCAAGTGGTGATGCCATTAGCAAGAAAAGAAGCCTAAGAACCCCACCCGCCTCGAAGGCTACCAGAGCGAAATAAGGGAAGGAGCTACGACCAATTAGCAAGGTACCATCCATATCAGCAACCACGGCCTGCTTTTCTCTTCCTATGGATGCACATTTGATGACTGCCGGAAAACTTTCCACCATCACCATGATTAGTTTTTGATTAATTTGCAAGCTGGCTAGCTAATTAAGCTGCTATTCTGAATTAGCAATTTTGAATGATAGTGATGATATATAAGAGGAGAGAACGACAAGGACGGGAATGTCCTGTGATAAAAACCAAGAGACCTAGAAAGCGAGTGGCGCCGGGATTTCCACAAGAGTTTGGCTCAGTGCATTTCATAAAGTGGGTGTAATCGAGGATTGAAAATAACATGGAGAATTGGTATAATTATTGGGAACAACATTGTGTTATCAGCCAGACTGTTGTCGTGTTTGTGTTATTTTAGCATTGCAATATTAGTCACTCTCAAGAATGATGTGATTGAGCTGCTGGCAATACATTCTCTTATTTGCTTGTAGCCTTTCTTGGCTGCTAATTGGTAATCGACCCCAGCAAGCCTTGTATGCTCTGCTGGTGAACATGCTGAATATTGCCAATTAGACACCCAACCCTTTTGGTCCATCCAAGATAAGTCACCGTTGATGCTCCAAGTAACAGGGGGATAAAACCTCGCCATTTGGCGGAATCGCATCTCCAACGGATTGTCCTACGTTTGACGAGAAATATTACTTTGCTTGTCTAGTTCAGGACATTATACATTCAAGTGATCACTTGCGCTTTCTTCATACACGACGTAGATTATCGTTAAGATTAAACTGATCGGCCCGATGTGTTGAACTTATCAACTGGGTTTTGGTTGATAACTCCGTTTTTGCTTGACAATGAAAGTGTGAAGATAAGAAATGGCCAGGATTGTTTATACGATTTAGCATTTATGTTAATTTTATAATCCCGTTTTCAGATTCAACATCCAAGTTGATCAGTCCAATTTCATAAGGACTTGAGAGCTGATGAGCCTGCATTGTTGTCAAGATAAACTTATGCTAATCAAAGATATGTAATTCATTCATACTCTGAATCTGTTTTCAAATACTTCGTCGTCGCATTATTTTCCCAGATTTCCTACTTTTTTGTCCTAATCTCCCCCATTGAATATCATTATTTACATAGCTTTTATTTATGACTTGAGTATCACCAGCACCAGTGGTCTAGTGGTAGAATAGTACCCTGCCACGGTACAGACCCGGGTTCGATTCCCGGCTGGTGCATTTTTTTTTAATTACTTTTGATATTTTTATAGTGATAAGTCAAACTTTTAGCTATAGGAATCTTATTGAATAGCGATCAAAGTAAAATAATTTGACAGATATCAACTGAATATTGAAGATGGAATCCAAATTTTATGAACTTCACAGAATTTACACTGAATTTTTCAAAGCAAACATGTTTTATTTTAATAAGTTGAAATATGAAAAATTCATATTTTGTATTTAAGAATAATATTTATTAATTTTTGGAAAAATATAAATAATTAAGGAGACGAGGGTTTAGAAGCATCAATCATTTTTGGCGGTCATGGTAAACATTTGACAATTACCGCAACACAATTGCATTTATGATCTCAATTACTTCAAAACATATCTCAACTCCTCTACAAATCAACTATCTTCTACAAAATTAAATTATTTTTATTATTTCATTTAGTTATTTAATTTAATGAAATTTTGATTTATAGTATTATATTTTTTGATTTTTAATTATTTTTATTATATATATATTTTTTATTCTTTATGTTTTTTTCTCCTTCTTCTTTTGTTATCTATTAATTATTTTTCTTAATAAAAATATGTATAAATGGCATATATTTAATGTTATATGTATATATATTGATATATATATGATATATTTATTTATCAACATATATTATATATTTGATAAATAAATAGATATATGCATAATATGTATTCATTTACATACATTTTTTTATGAAAAAAATTAAATCATATAATTAAAAAAATTGAAAAAAGAGAAATTAATATAAAAATAAGAAGAAAAGGAGAAGGAAGAAAAGAGAGGAAATTGTGAGAAAAATTATGAAAATTAGGGGTTTTTATTTGATATTTGTTTAAATTTGCTGAAGTATAAATTCATGAAAATTATTTAAAATAAAGTTGATAAAAATTGAAAAATGATAAATTTGATGATATAATATTAAAATATCTTTCTAGAAAATGGGTCTATTGATGTTTACCTATTTATGCGTTTGATGGCATTTTTCTAAGCTGTAGTCGTTATCATAGAAAATGGCCCATTTGAATATAACCATATTTAACATTTATTTAATTGTGATATTTCTTTTTAATCCTAAACTGAGTAAACTAATATTAAATTTGATGAGACTAGAATTGTTAGATTATGATGTTTAATAAAATTACAAGTTACATGTTAAAGTTTGAATATTCAATTTTATAATGTTTCGAATTAAAAATAAAAATAAAGGTGTTTGGTAATTAATTTTTATGTTTAAATTAATATTTTATGCATTTAATCATTTTAGATTAATTCAATAATGTAATATGAATCAAGTTAATTTATTCAATTAAATCATAATTAGTTAAAGTTTTTGACTTATTATTTTACTTAAAATGATGTGCATGTCAATGCTTTTTAAATTTATTAAACAATTTGGAAATTTAATATTTAAAGTATTTATAATTTTTTATTTTACCTATAATATACTAATTAAATATATAATTTTAAGCATTATTTTAATTTAATGAAAAAAATTAAATAGACTTTAATCACATAATCAACTAACTTGAGATCATTAAATATTTGGTAAAGTCATGAGACATTCTCATTCTTTTAGATAACCAGATTAAGATTTGTTTCATTGGGAGATGAGGTCAAAATTGTAGGCTTTGTAAGTTTGGAGGGGTACATTGCATCATGAAGCTTCTGCCACGTTGACCATCAAAGATGCATTAAGAAATTGGAATAAACCAGAATGAATGAATGGATAAAGTGTATGAAACCCATGATGTAGATATATCCAATCATATGTAAAATGATTAGAATCTATCAATTAAGTCACTCAGATTCAAGAAACACATCTAATATTGATTCATATTTTGAAAGAAAACAGAAATAGGGCAACGCTACAGGATAGTGAAGGAAGCATCAACGAGAAAATACATGTATTCAGATGGAAATCGATCGGTATCAGCCAACCCACGGCAAACTTCATCGTCATTAAGACTGTCACGTTCAAAGGGAAACCGTGAAGGAAAATCCCTGTGCTGGGAACATTTACCTGCTGTGCTTCCGGTACAACTAGCTCGCCAGACCAATTCAAGGGTTTCATACTTTGCGTATAGTTAATGGACCCATGCTCATTTTTTGATCTGTAAACTAATATGAACCGGATGAAAACCAGGATTTCATACACGACATCCTTCCTTACAGTATAATCTGCAGCATCAATTCTTCTTTCTCAAGAATCTGCTCTTTGACGAATCACGAAAACGTTTTCAAACTTTTATTTTCTCTCGTCAGTAATCGTTATGGCAGATTTATAAATTAGTATTTATTCTTTTTTATTTTTGAAGCTTACCGATATAAGAAAACACGTAGGAAGGTGGAAATTTGTGAAGGTTTTGCTTCTTTTCATGTCTTTCATTTCATCCATTTTCCATTTTCATCCGCCTGATACTTTGGCGACCTGCAAATTAACACATACTACTTAAAGCATGTCTATGTCTCTTTTTCATGGGAAAAACGGAGGACTAAAGTAAATACCACTAGCATGTTACTGCTTCCATGATTCTGATTTTTGCGGTTCACTACAGGCAATGATATTGCCATGGAATCTCTGCGGGTGCGGTTTCTTAGCTCAGTGTATATGCGTCGGAGGAAGGCCAAGCAAGCGGTCCAGAAGTTGCAAGTCCGTGAGATGAGCCAACATCCATACTTACAAAGGTAAGGTTTGACAAATCTCACAGTCTGAAAGATCACGACCACAACAAGTATGAAAGCCAAAGCCAACAACCAAGACGATAGATAGCTCGGAATGTCGTGACTGAAAATCCTGACAGCGAATTTCGGCATAATTCCAATAATCAGTAAACCATATAGGATGATAAGAGACACAAAGAGAAAGATAAGAAGTGGTGCCCATGGAGTTGAGCCCAAGAACAGTATCATAGCTCCGCCGCTGATTAAAAAAGGCACGGTGGAGAAAGTCAAGAAGTAAAACTCGAAAGGAAGCCGAAAATATAGGACGTCAGCAGCCTGGTATGTGACCCCTTCTTGGATTACCTCTTTTAGGGTGTTGTGAGAGATAGAAACTATAGCCAACACTCCCGTAATCACCATTCCTAAAACTGAAACCAGCGCAGTCTTTATGTTTTGATTCCATTCCAGCGACATGCACCATTGCTCCCACATTTCCCAGACCCCTTTCTTCTTATCTGAATCGCAATCTTTTCAGATAGAAGCAGGTTGGAAAGCAAAGAACAATTTATAGGGAAAAGAAGAGGATAGAAAGAAAGGTCAAAAAGAAAAAAGAGAGAAGCAACTTTGCATAGATTAGTTCTTCTTGAGTTCAAAAAAAACAAGATTAGTGCTTGCCTTGTTTGGTTTATTCAAATAATTAAAGTTAAAGGGTAATTTAAGTGGTTACATTAAAATGTGACAGTTTCGGCTAAACAATATTTTAAGAAATTCTACTATTACATTTCAAAAGGAAATTAAGAAAACTGAATAAGACCATTGGCTTTCTATCTATGCAATACTTGGCTAAAGTTTCCTAAGAAAAAAACATACCATTAGCAGCTGGAAGGTGTATATACACGATTATGTCTTAGATGAACACTCCCTGGGTTTGTGCTTCATTCATGATAGCTCAATTTTCCATTGCTTATAAGCATACATGACTATTATTTTAAAGGTGTTAAGAAACAAAGAAACCCATGGCATACCAGTACGCAACGGCAGCGGTTTTTCTTCCCTAAAAATAATAATAATTTCAAAGACAAACCATCTGTTATTTTTTAAACCATGATAATGCTTGATTATAAGATTTTATATATATAAGTTGATTTGTTCAAAAGGAATAGACAGGTAGTCCACCAAATGGAATTCTGGGCTTTCATATCTTACTATGATCAAAATAAAATCTTGCTTTTAACTCCATAATATTACCATAGATGATAAACAATAATATTAATTATTATTTTGTAATTACACCCACCATCTATTTTTTTATTTGCGTAATTTTCTTAGTTCTGGGAAATTTCCTCGAAGAGACATGTATATATATTATAATAGATTACCAGTCAATCACAACATTGATTTCTTGTAAGACTTGCTGAAGCCTACAATGGGATCTGATGATCGATGCTCGCTTCAATATTATTATATTAATGCTATTTTTCCTTCATAACTGAATTGATGTGTTGCCATCGATTTGCTTGTAATAATAAACAAGGACGATGACATTTTGAATTGTTTCTTAAAGATCAAGCTTTGTTGAGATTGATTAGATCTTTTATAAATCATACATGTAAAATATTCGGCTAATAACTGATACATAGTCAAAGTTACCCAAACATATATGACATAATGTAAATATTTTTAAATAATTAAATACGAGTTAAATATGTTTTCAAGTATTCATCAAAATGATAAACATATGACTTATGAATTCTTATGATTTAATTCAAGGAACCAAAACCACATCATCTGGTCTAAATTACCGGATTAAATCTAGAGATTTTCAAGGATTATTTGCGTAAACTCAAGCTCTAAAGCAAACAAAGGCAGGTAGGCAGGCAGGCAGGGGCTGTGGCCATGCAATATCTCCCGAATAATGCTATAAAACACCAAACTTCCTTTTGGTGTTTGGTTATCCTTCTTCATGAAAATTATAAGCTTACAAATGGATTCATGGCATTCAATTTCAGATTTTTCCAGCTTTCAAATGGACCAAAAATGGGCGTGAAATACACTATGAATTAATCGTACAAATACATAAGAAAGTACGCTTACTTAACTCATCGTCTTTAGGTTTCTTATGAACAAACGGTAATGAACAAGAAGCTACAGCACATACACCCTCCTTTAATTAGCGGAACAAGCAAGCTAATCACAACAAGAATCTTATTCTTTTTTTTTTTCTTTTTTCTTTTTAGTTTTAGTTTATGCAATCTGATGCAGCCAAGACAAGATGATGCCCGGTAATAGATTGATCTTCGTTTTGGAGGAGGATCCGATTCATACTTTATTTGGGTGTCTATCGAATTCTTTTCAGGCAATTTAACGGCTTGAGCATTGGCATCAGATATGGCAAGAAAGCCGCTAAAAATACACAACTTCCTATCAACGAGATTGGCACGACTTCATGTGGATGGTTAGCCATTATAACGCACATATAAGCTCCAATTATGGAAGACACCGAAGTTAATAGCCATAGCATGAGAGGAAGTTTGTGCATCAGCTTTATAATCCAGGCTAATGATACGAAAAAGGCAACCGAGTCTATCAAAGCGAAGCTGGACCCATCAACCGAAACGCTTGGACAAGTTAATATACCGATGAAGCTTGTCAGTGCACAAAATACCGCTATTAACAAAGCACAACCACCAGTACTCGCGACGTTGATAAACTGGGCAGCTGCCTGTAGAAGCGATGACCTGAAACCATCTTCCTGATTTTCATCGGGAATCTCATGGTTGCAAGAATCGGCAGGATTCTGTTTCTTGAACTTCGACTCTGTCGGTTCACTGAGAGCAGGCTCTTCCAGTAATAATTCCGACATCTGCATCAACTTTTTCTTAGATTCAAATGATAAAGCACCGGAATAGAAATCAAAACAATTGTAAAAGGAAAATTCCAGCTGAGAGTTATTGCAGAACGGAGAAAGGAAAAAAAAAAAAAGTTTACATGGAGAGCACCATCTGGGATTGTACCGCTGGGCAACGTACTGGCTTCACAATCCCGCAAACTGTTGAAAACGCTGCCATGACTCGAGTCCAATAAACTGTTAAGCAGCAGGGCTCTTTGTGCAGGAGGCATGACTATATTAATAGAGTAATTTATTTTTCCAGAAGAATGAGAATCAACAACGATATCGTACTTTGCGAAAGGCTGGAAGTGATCATCTTGCAGTACAAGGATTAATTCATCACCGAGATGAGAGATACGATCATACACAGAATTTAGCTGCACCGGCAGGAGTTCGGGCTGGACTCTGATGGATAAACTGATCATTTTCTTTGTCTCGCTCTAACAGAGAAAACCCAGTGTTTCTTTTTCGCTGCAGTAGACGCACCCTTCCCTTTCAATATTGCATGAATATGTGGTTTTGATGGCAGGCAATAAGATTATATCAGGAATGTATGTAAATATCTTTTATAAATTTTATAAAGATGTATAAAAATATTTTTCAAATATATTTATAATATATATTATTTTAAGAAAGTTATACATCTGATTTTTTAATTTTGTAAAGTAAGGGATCATCTCAAACACAAAGTGATAAATGTTAGTCAAATAAGTGGTTAGAAAGAGTAATATTTCCATCTAGAAGAATCACACTGTTAAAAAAATAAATTATTAAAATGTTAAATGTCGAAGAATATTAGAGGTATTGTAATTGATTAAGATAATCCAATATTAATAATAAAGTTAATAGGTTGTGGTATTTTAATTTTATTTGATTAATGCACATAATAGTAGTATGAAAACAAAATAAAATAAAATAAACTTCAATGCTTTTCTTGTATTGGACGGTTGAATAATTTCTTCAAGAAAAATTGGATGCGACTCGGTCGTTGTATTTGAGTCAACCGCAATCCGGTCGAGTATTTTACTGCAGCTTTACAACTAATGGTTTTTACAAAATATATAATTTGTTAATATTGACTTGAGATCATTCCATTCAAATCTATATTTTAGTATTATGCTAATTATTGATAGCCCATGGAATAAATTTATAAATAATAAGATTAAAAATTTAACAGTTAATTATACAATGAAAATAGGAAAGCCTTTGAAATAACAATCCATGATGAAAAATCAAGTGAATATATTATTATAGGTAATAATAGTAGAATCTCATCCCACTTTATTTGCTGTTGTATATAATTTTGTGAAGTTTTTTTCTTTTTATTTTTATTGATGCTTAAGCTAGACATTTATTTTTTGGGGTTGCACCACTATTCTTAATGTGTTTATATATATATATATATAAGTTTGATAATTTTCTAATCATCTTGTTAGAATAGATTTATATATAATATTGTATAGGTTGCTTTTGTAGTTTTGTTGAGCTATTGCTGACTAGATGAGCAGATTAATATGGGTCGAAAGCTGGGTAATTTAAAAGCCCATGTTAAGTCAAATAGATATGAGGGGATCATAAACGGGTTTGGATCCTTTTCCTCCAAAAATCATTTTTCTTAAATTTCTTGCATTTCTTAGCTTAGGGATGTTTATTTTTCTGCAATATGTTTGCTTTCTTGTTCTTTTCACATATTGATTTTTTTAAATTAAATTTTAACAAAATGTTAGTGGATAATGATGTTTAATCTTTATTTAACCTTTTTCTTCTTTCTTTATTAAGCTTAAATTATCAAAATATTTCCCTTTTTTCAAATTTTACAAACAAAATTTAATTATCAAAATATTTCTTCTTTATTTATTTTTAAGATTTATTAATTGATCATTTTGATTTATTTAAATTTAAAGCTTTTAAAGATATATCGAAAATTTGAAGCTCTTTTGATGTATATTACGATCAACAAATTATAAGATTTCTTTTATTTCTTATTTAGTTTATGATTATCCAATTATCTTGTATTTGATTAGTTATCGAGTGTTTTAAAGAAACAAATTATTAAGATATAAAATTTTATTTTATTATTTAATTATAAAAAATAAATAATCTATACGAGTAATAGAGTCAGATTAAGATTAGTGTAGATTAAAATAAAAGGAGGCAATTTATATTTATAGTTAGAGTTTGAATTATTACAATTTATATATAATTTAATTAAAAGTTAAACATGTAAAACTTTTTTTAAAATGATAAATCAATAATAATCTTAGTTTTACTCATGTATTACATTTAGTGTAATATAATCAAATACATAATATAATACAATAAATTTATCATTATATTACATTATATTATAATGTTTGATTTCATTATATAATATGATATAATGTATTTATCAATTCATTCTTAAGTAAAAAGTACAAACTTTTAGAATTAATTATAATAATATTAGTATAATAAAGTCTCATTTGAAATATAATAAAAAAATTACATTGAAATAATTAATTATGTATCTATTAATAAAATTACTGTAATATAAATACTAAAGAAACGTGATGAGAAATGCATGAAAATATACATGTATTTAATAATATAATAATTGACATATATTTTGTTACTTAAATATTAATAAATATATTACATAAAAATTTATATATTCATCTAAATATTATAATTAAATACATAATCTAATAATCATTATATTATATTATTGAATATATCATTGTAAGAGTAAATATGAAACTTATAAATGAGATTCCATGGAACAATCAAGAATTGACAATTATTACATGCCAAAAACTATTTGAACAAAAGATCAAAGTTTAATGTACAAGAGTTTATTTTAAAAAAAATACAAATACATGATAAAAAGATAAAATCGTAAAGACTGCAATTCTAATAGATAGTAAATCAATTATTCAATTTCAATATCAAAACTACATATATAAAGAAAAAACTGAGCCTTTATTTAAAAAATCGATTATGAATAAGGAAATCACAAAAATTTAGTCTAAATCTAGCAAACGGAGGCTAATAATTCCATTATATTTAATATTTTAATTCATTAAATATGGATCGTAGTAATGTAATGAAGTTTACTAATATTAAAATTTTAGGATCTTCATTCATAAAAGAATATTTAAATGAGTTTAATTATAATTGAAATCCCTTGCGGAAATGGCAACACGTGTCGGTTTATAGTGGTTCGGTACTAACTCTTGCCCACGTCCGCTTCTCTTGAGTTTATACATAGGGTTCCACTAAATTTCAATCAAATACAATTGAGATCCCACAAATGAATTCAAAACCCTAGTGTTTTCCAGGCTCACACTCAAACCGTTACAAGATCAACCTTACAAACTTTCAATTATAATTTAATGCCCAATCATTAATCATACACCAACCCACCAAAGCAAACTCTAACTTTTACAAGTGGGAATACAATAAAAGAGAGTTTTCAATGGTAAAATACACAAAATACAAGTAGACTTACTTGTTCTTAACAATAGAAAATCAATAGAATGATTGCTTTACAAAACTAGCCGTTAGAGATAAAGATATGAAAGTTCTATATCAAAAATAACCGTTAGAAAGGGTTTAAAACCTTTCTTTAAAGTCGCGTATGGCCGTACCTATTTTAATATATCCGTACGGATTTAAAAAATCTCAATGAAACATGAGAGGGAAATGTGGTACACTCGTACCATCATTGGTACGCACGTACCAAAACAAGTTTCCTGACAAATAATTTTCCTGCGAGCTCACGTACGGCTGTACCATCCAATGATACGCCCGTACCAAAATAGATTGATTGACAAACCAAATTCCCGCGAGCAACGGTACGCCCGTACCAACCAATGGTATGCCTGTACCATGCTCTATCAAACAGTACTAAAAGGGTACGGTCAGCCGTATGACCGTACCACTCAACTAAGCCATTTGGTACGCTCGTACCAACATAAAATCTTACATAAAAATGACAAATAACTTAAATTGATTAATACGTGGCACATACATCAAAACCTAGGGTCTAACAATCTTCCCCTTTTTGATGTTGGCAATCAATTTAAGTTCAATTTGCAAAAACTCAATTAAATGAAATTTAGATTTAAAAAATTTTGAAAATATCCTTTTTTGTTTTAGAATACATGCCATGTAACCATAGGTTATCAAACAAGCACAAAGAAAGGAGAAATGGATAAACATAATCAATAAAATCAAAGATAATCATAACACATTAAAGATAGACCAAATAAGATAATGATAATAAACTGAATAAATATCATATATATAACATCAAAAGATATTCAGTACAATGATAACATCAAAAATAATATGAAAACAAATATAAAAAAAAAATCTAACAATCAACTCCACTAATATCAAGTCCTAAAAATCATAAAACATCTCCCCCTTTGACAACATCAAAAATAAGTCACTGTGGGTCCTGAGGAGGAGGTGGACTCGGTGGAGGAATAATGAAGGGATCCATCATGACGTTGATGGAATGAAGAGTTTCAGAGGTGGATGTCTAAAACTCTTGGAAGTCGGCAACATGCTGATCAAGCTGCTAACCAAAAAGGGTGGACTGTTGCGTAAGATGTCCAAGCTATTGATCAATTTGGTCGAAATGATGCTCAAAGGTATCCAAGCGGTCGAGTCGAGCAATGATAGTGGCAAGCTGTTGAGAAATAAAATATGAAGGAGCAACAGCAATAGTAGTAGTAGTGGTAGCTGGATCAGTAGGATCAGGAATAGTAGCAGATGAAGAAGATCTACCTGAGAAGTGACGCTGTTATTTGCGGCTAAGAGCCGCCTAGCATGTGGCGTCAGTGGATGGATTAGAGGGGTCAAGCCACTTTACAGGTATGTCGTCTGGAAGTGGAACTTGTAGGTGCTGACAGACCTCTATAGCTCGACGACCGTAGATAGAGACAGTGTCATTGGGAAGGCCCAATGACTAAAGGTGAGCGAGTTATCTGGAGATGTACTCAGAATGAATCATGAACTCATTATCAGCAATGTGCTTAAAGAGCATATAGTGCTCTATGAACGAGAGGTCAAGGTTTGGATCTCGTGGTCCAGGAGAAGGGTGAGTAAGGGGAACGGCCTGCAGCTGCTGGCAGATGTGATGAATAATAGGTTCGAATAAGATAGCCCTGCCAGGCTGCTTCTGGACACCGACCTTATGGAAAGAGGTCTGAAGCCAACGTCCAGACTGAATAGAAGTACCCGTGACCATGCAGTATAAAAAGATAAGGTCAGGGATTGTAATGGTGTCATTAGAATTTGATCTCCCGAAGATAAGATAGGAGATCAGTCTATGACAGTAGAAGAGGGTAGGAGATTTAAGGCACAAGGCCTTCTGACGAGAAGGACGGAAAGAGGTGTCAAGGGTAATGTCTCTCCAGAAAGCATTGCAGTAAAATACCGCGTATTTGGCATTAGAAATGCCATCAGTGTGGAACCCAGAGAGAGCATCAAACTCAGAAGGAGAGAGAATAATGCCTCCAGAAGAGTCTGAAGGTGTAAGAAAAGGAGGTAGACAGAGAAGAAGTTTGTATGAACTCTAAAGCTATAGACTGTATGTAGTGGTTAGGATAAATGCAAAGTTTGACCAACCAACATTGGCCAAGTATCCCAGAACGACATGCAAAACGAGAGTGAGAGAAAAATTTTCTCACTCAGAATAGATGTCCTGACTGCAGAAGCAGGAGTGGTACCATGAGGACCAGACCCAGGACGGATTGTGCGTTTAACTCTCCATGAGGAAGAGTCAAAGCGATCAGTAAGGGTAGACATCAGTGAAAACAGTGAAAAATAAACAATGTAGTTAAAAACATGATTTTTTTTACAAAAATCATCAAAGTAACGATGAGTTTTGAAAAATTGAAACCTGCACAGAAATCAAGAAAATTTAGCACACAAGTCCTAAACACAATCCTAAGTGATAAATTCTAAAGAACCTAGAGCTAAAACAATCTAGAATGATCAAAAAATTAAAAAGTTGAAAGATAGCAAATATGCAATGAAACAGTAAAAACGAAATGTAAAAACAGAGTGAAATAAATGAAAATAATACTAGAATGATGTTAAGAATATGGGTAATGTAGTTTAAAAGGGTTGTAAACTGATTTCATAGGATTTAGTTGAGGATTTTGAGAGAAAACTAAGTTGGAAATGAGTGAAAAACTAAAAAATCACGTTTAAAAACTATTTTTAGGTCGTATACGGGCATACATGTTAGGCGTACGGCCATACGAGCCAAAAATGTCTTAAAAATTCATATCACCTACGGGCGTATGGGTGACACGTACGACCGTACCGACTACAGATATTTGGAATTCAGGATCGCGTACGAGCGTACGAAGCAAGCGTACTGTTGTACGAGGCTTTCAGTTGAAAATTTTAAAAAGAACGCGGACGAGCGTACCAAATTCGGTACGGCCGTACCATATGGCATACGGTCGTACTGAAATGAGTAACGACCGTACCAAACAATATCAGAATTAGTTGAATTTGATATTGGGGATCCGTACGGGCGTACCGAATGTCATATGACCATACGGGGACTAAAAATTGAAAAATTTTGAAGAGTTTTGTGAATTTTCTTGAAGTTTTTAAAGTCCACCAATCACTCTTATTTCAAAAATGACCCATCTATTATTCTTAATTCATGTTTGATGAAATTTAACCATTCTTCACTCAGGGGTTTTGTAAAAATATCTACCAATTGGTGAGTTGTATCAACAAATTCTAATACAACCTTTCCTTTGTGCACATTATCATGCAGAAAATGATGCATAATATCAATGTGTTTAGTCTTAGAATGCTGAATGGGATTCTTAGATAGATTTATAGCACTAGTATTATCACATTTTATAGAGGTGCAAGAAACACAAACATTGTAATCCCTTAATTGTTATTTAATCTAAAGTACTTGACCACAACAACAACCTGTAGATATATAATCAGATTCAGTAGTAGATAAAGATACATAATTTTGCTTCTTGCTAAACCAAGAAACCAAACAATTATCTAAGAAATGGCAAGTACCTAAGGTACTTTTCCTATCTAACACATTTCCAGTAAAATCAGCATCAGAATAAGCAGTCAAGTCAAAAGAATCATTCATAGCATACCACAATCCATAATGCATAGTTCCAATCAAGTATTTAAAAATTCTTTTCACAGCACTCAAGTGAGATTCCCTAGGAGGGGATTGAAATCTAGCACACATACATACAACAAACATAATATCTGGCCTAGAAGCAGTTAGGTACAATAAACTACCTATCATACCTCTATATTTATTTTGATATACTTGCTTGCTGTTTTCATCCAATGATAGTTTTGTAGTCGTGCTCATTGGTGTTTTGCTAGCTTTAGCGTCTTCCAATCCAAACTTCTTAAGCATCTCTTTAGTATACTTGAATTGATTGATGAAGATTCCATCTTCACATTGTTTGACTTGAAGTCCTAGGAAATACTTCAATTCTCCCATCATGCTTATTTCAAATTCTCTCTGCATGCACTCAGAGAACTCCTTGCACAATTTTTCATTAGTAGCACCAAATATGATATCATCCACATAAATTTGAACAAGTAAAATATCATATTTGTAATGCTTAATGAAAAGTGTAGTGTCTGTTTTGCGTTTATCAAAACCATGATCAATTAAAAAATTACTCAACTTATCATACCAAGCTCTAGGAGCTTGTTTAAGGCCATATAAAACTTTGGTAAGTTTAAAAACATGATTTGAAAATTCAAAATCTTCAAAACCGGGGGGTTATACAACATAAAATTCTTCATTTATAAAACCATTTAGAAAAGCACTTTTAACATCCATTTGAAATAATTTAAAGTTCATGTGAGATGCATATGCCAATAACATTCTAATAGCTTCTAATCTAACTACAGGTGCAAAAGTTTCATCAAAATTTATACCTTCCTCTTGACAATACCCTTGAGTTACAAATCTAGCCTTATTCCTAGTTATAACACCATCTTCATCAAGTTTATTCCTAAATACCCATCTTGTACCTATAATTGACACATCTTTAAGTTTAGGCACTAAGGTCCACACCTTATTCCTATCAAATTGGTTCAATTCATCTTGCATAGTTAACACCCAACTATCATCATTTAAGGCATCTTTAACATTTCTTAGGCTCTATTTGAGAAATAAATACAAGGTTATTGTGAATGTCTTTAAACTTAGAACGAGTTGTTACCCTTTTTGATGTTTCACCTATGATTTGCTCCTTGGAATATCCTTTTGGAAATTGCCACTCCTTTGGAAGATCATGTTAGATATGTGTAGCAGCTAAGTGAAGAGGAAGATCATCCACTTCTTCCTTTTCAACATATTTGGGAATAACATCTTGGTGATGTTCTTTCTCATCTCCTTATTCCATTAAGATTTCTACATCATCATCAACATTGTCCTTTCTTGGACCAAGGGAGTTAGTTTCATAAAAAACAACATGCATTGATTCCTCAACAACTAAAGAATATTTATTAAACACCATATATGATTTACTAGAAGTTGCATAACCTAAGAAAAGACCTTCATCTATTTTGGAATCAAATTTTCCAAGATTGTCCTTGATATTCAAAATATAGCACTTGCAACCAAATACTCTAAAGTATAAAATTCTTGGTTTTCTACCATTCCATAGCTCATAAGGATTTTTATTTAAAATTGGTCTCAAATAAACTTGATTGGTGACATAATAAGCGATATTGACCGCTTCGACCCAAAAGTATGAAGGTAATTGGTACTCATTAAGCATAATACGTGCCATGTCACAAAGAGTCTGATTTTTCCTTTCAACTACCCCATTTTGTTGAGGAGTTCTAGGAGATGAAAAGTTATGATGAATTCCAAGTTATTCACAAAAAAATTTAAAACTTTCATTTTGAAATTCTTTTCCATGGTTACTTCTAATAGAGGAAATGTAGTAACCCTTTTCATTTTGCTTTCTTTTAGTAACATTTTGAAAAGCATTAAATGCATCATCTTTATGAGCTAAGAATAAAACCTAAGTAAACCTAGAGTAATCATCAACAATAATAAGTGCATAATGCATACCACCTAAACTAGCTACCCTAGTTGGACCAAATAAGTCTATATGCAACAATTGAAGAGGTTTAGTATAAGTTACCTTGTTTTTAGCCTTGAATGAAGATTTTACCAGTTTTCCTATTTAGCATGCTTCACATACCTTGTCCTTAGAAAATTTGATCTTTGGAAGTCCTACTACATGCTTGTTCTTCTCGAGATCTCCAATGCTTTCGAAACTAGCATGTCCAAGTCTTCTATGCCAAAGCCATGAGTTTTTACTTATGGAAACAAGACACTTCACATTCTTATTAGAAATAGAATCTAAATCAATTATGTAAATATTTTCTATTCTTTCTCCTTGAAAGACTAGTTTATTATCACTTATCCTATATACAAGATAACTTTTAGGATCAAAAACTACCTTAAAACCTTTATCACATAATTGACTGATACTAAGCAAATTATATATTAATCCTTTTACTAACAGGACTTTGCTAATAGAAAGTTGGAATCCTTACCAATCTTACAAATTCCAACAACTTTACCTTTACTGTTATCTCCAAAGGTGACATCGCCTCTTGCATATTTCTCAAGATGGGAGAAAAGACTTGCATTCCAAGTCATATGCCTTGAGCATTCACTATCAAGATACCATTTATTTTCATTAATCTTGGATCTCAAGCATACTTGTTAAAATAAATGTATTTACTTCTTCTTAGGTACCCAAATGTATTTGGGTCCTTGGGGGTTAAATACATTTATTTCATTATTCAAATGCATTTTTCTAATAAAACATCTATTAATTGCATGCCCCTTTTTATTGCAATAATGACATATAACATTTCTAAACTTAAAATGATTATGCACATATTTCTTTCTAGATGCATGTGAATGACTATGATTGTGTGAACAAGAACATGAACAATGATGCACCTTATTTGTCACACCCAGCCCACTGGGAGTAACATGCTCCCGTAGAATATATAATGACTTCCCCTTCAAGGAA
>CANYBF011889394.1:0-10610 GCA_948192965.1 Dalechampia spathulata | reverse complement strand
AATTCAATAAATAATAATTCTTAAAACACAACATACTAAATTATTATCACTTTATTTCTAAGAAACCTTCTTAATTGTTACTCGCTTATATCGTTAATATTTAATTATGACGTCAAAAATAATTTTTATTCCAAAATTTTCAAAATTCACATATGTCTAAATAAAGTTAACGTGAGCACAAAAGTCAAAACCATTTATTCAAATTCCATGTATATAACTCAAAAATGAAGTTTAAGTACCGTTTTCTATCAAGTTTAGGGGTTTGCGACGGAATATGAAATATCCCTTTTTTTCAAGCTTAAAACGCATTTCTAATTATCATACTCACTATTCTATACCATTTTCACATCATTATCATAGAAATTTCATATAACATTAATTTATACATGCACAGCAACACACATAATGCAGGATGTGACAAGTTTCCATTCCAAACAACTTTTGGATGGATCCTCGTACTGAAAAGATTCTTCATGTACCAGAGCATTATCCAATGAGATTAGCTCTTCATTTATAACAACTTCTTCTGTATTCATCATGAATATTTATGTTTACCATAAATTAGATTCATCATTGTCAATTTCATATTCTGAAATTTCTTCATAGATTGAATTTACTTTAGAGTTTACTTCAGATAAATTATCTTCGTCTTTTAGTTCATATAGTAGGCTCTCATCCTTAAAGAATATTCTTCGAAGGTTTTCTTTCCTTTTATTCTTATGTGGGCAAGTGTCAGCCTTATGATTTTTTGCACCACATATCCAGCAACAAGAACAATTGTTCAGAGGTTTTCCTTTTGGACACTTTAATTCTCTTCCATGTTTCTTTTTGAATGCTTCTATCCTTTCTTTGTCCCTAAGGTTGGTTCTACATTTTATAAACCTTGAAGGTTTACTAAAGCCTTTTCTAACCTCTCTATATTTTCTTGATATTCTTCTTTTCTTGTATCCTTTGAATTTTTTCTTAGAAGAATACCCTATTCTAGGTTTTTATTTTAATTCTGAAGAACATTCATTTCTACCAGGAATGTACTCAACTTAAGAATAATAACTCCTATTTAAATAAGAAAGATGCTTTACGTCTTGCCTTACTTGGAGGTCAGTGCATGCCTTTCTCATGGCATACCTTATTGCTTGGATTTGTCCACCTAGACCATCTACAACCTTGTCTTCATTTATGAGTAATTGACATGTTGTTTTTGCTACTTCAAGCCATGGTTCAGGTAATTTAGCGAAAAATAATTCTGACATGTAATTTTGAGAAGCTAGATCAAGATTGTAATAGTATTTTTGAAATTCATGAGCAAAATTATCAAAGAAACATATGTCACAGATTTGCAGTTTCATTAAAGCCATTAACGATTGTTCTTTTTCTAATGATTCCGTTGATAGCGAGAAATCATAAAATTCTCTTTTTCAAAGCATCAACAACTATAGCTAACATACCATCAGTTATTACTTCTTTTTCAATTTCATCTTTGATAGAAGTGTGTGCTATTAGTGATTCTCAGTATTTTTGCACATTCCTTACCATTATGGCTTTACACAATTTGTAAGCACCCGTTAGGGTGTATGATCCTAACTTAATCATGAATTTAATCATTGTGATCTATTCATCAATTCTTTCAGAAGCATATTTTTCACAATCAAGATTTAAAAATGATGATGGGCTTATTACAGGCCCAAAAGGGTTATCCTGAGGCATAAATTCTTCCTTGGTCCTGTGGGGATAGTTAGGCTTGTACATTGTTTTTTTTTGTAGATGAAGTTCATTGAATGTTTTATCATCTATGTGCAATTGAGCTTCTTCTACCAGTCCTAATGACTTTCTAAGGTTTTAAGCCAAATTGTTATTATCCATGTTGGCTGCCTTAACTATGGGGTGAAATGAAAGGAATCATTTGTTTTTTTCTAAGTTTCAAAATATCTCTTTCAAATAATGGTTTCTTTGGAGGTTTCAAAGATTTTTCACGCTCGATAACATCTAATCTCTCATTCACCAATTTTCCTATTTCACTAGCCAAAGTATTTCTTTCTTTTTATGAATCTTCTATTATTTCTAGTGAATGAAATCTTTCCAAGAGTTTATTTATTTCATTTTGAATATTTTCAAAAGATGTTAATCCACTTAGATTATTAGAGTCTGAACTCTCGGTGTAATCACTCATTAAAACTTATGTTTACAAGTTTTAATTTGAACAGTATTTGAACTTACTATTCCTAAGAATTTTTTAATTCCTATCTTTTTGGGTTTTTTTTAAAACAAACTTAATTGAAAACAAACAAAATTTTAATTTTGGACTTATTTGTTTAAAAAGTTATATTTAGGGATAATAACGTAAAAAGAAGATAATTTTTGTATTTATAGAAAATTCATATAGGACAAAAAATATTATTTTAGAAAATATTTCTTATCCTGCATTATTTTGAAAAATAATTTTTCAAATCATATTATTTATTTCTTTTACCCGAAAAAACAAGACATTTAAATATCAAATTTACGAGCTGGTTCAAAAATAAATTTACATTTAGGAACGGTTCAAAAGAAAATATTTACGGAGCGCTGGTGGGTCACGTGTCATTTACTAATTACAGTGGTGTACAAAGTTCGTGCACCCGAGCAGCCTTCTATGCCACAAATCCATTCTTCTTCTTGCTTTCACCTTCGCTTTCACTCCCACTCTAAAACCCTCGCTCTCCCTTCCTCTGTCAAGAATCAAGATGATGCAGCTTTCGCGATTCCTGCGACATTCAAGGTTCGATTTTCGACTCCTACCTCCATCTTTACCTTCTGCTTCGTTTCAATAAATATCTTTCACTTCTTTCTCCATATATTAAACTCCTTTACCAATGCTTAAATGCTAAATAATCTCTCTCCCTGTGTGTTTTTTTTTTTTCCCAATTATTTTGGCTTCTTTTTTTAAATATTATGTTTATCCTTGTAAAATCGTATTACTGTGTTCGGTATCGCTATAGTAACCTTCTTTTTTGAACAATGCGGACTAAATGATACTTCTTTCCCTTCTAAATGAATGCTTATTTGCCCTAAATCAGTGTGTTTAATTTGTGAAATTCCGTCAAGAACTTAGATTTTTTCTTGGTTATTTTTCTACAAACAGGAATTCCATTGGAAAGTCTATTCACGTTCGAGATGCTTCGGCATTGCATGATTTCACATTCCGGGCTGCCATTTCTACTACTAAAGAGGATTTTACTATCAAAGGTAGTGCTGATATTTTCACAAGCATCTTTTATGTTTAGGAGTTTTGCAGGCTTCGAAATTGAACTTTGTATTTGTTAATGTTACAAATCTTGAAACGCATAGGGAATTTTGCCCAACGAGTATTTGCTCCTTACTCTATTTACAAAGGAAAAGCTGCACTGTCAGTTGTGCCTGTTTTGCCAACTTTTTCTAAGCTGGATGTAAGTTTGACTTGCTTCCTTCTGCATTTTCATATCAACTACAACTGTTATCGATTCTCATTTATTTTGCATGTGTACAGTCTGGGCATCTTAAAGTTGAGAGGCGTGGTGTTATATTGTTGAGTTTCTTGCCTGCCATTGGTGAGCGCAAGTATGACTATGAAAAGAAGCAGGTAAAATATAATGCCTTTAATTTATTATATCACAATCTTAATATGTTCGTCTGTCATTCAAGCCACAATCTTGACCTTAAGTTACTCCTTCTGATTTTAGGAACAAGCATTGTCTGTTTTGTTTTGTGAGCATTTTAATGTCAGTGTTATTGGTTTTAATGGTAGATTCTGGTTGACAATCTGCAGAACTTTGCTTTATCAGCAACTGAGGTGGGGTCCCTTTTAAGCTTGGGTCCCAAGGATTCTTTTGATTGCTTCCATGATCCTGGAATGTTATCAAGGTTCATATTTGGAGTTTACTACACATGTAGAATTATTTCAAGAGGGCCGTTTTACTTACCTTAGGCATAATCATACAATTGTTTTCATTATGCTAATATTCATGTCCGAATGTCCAATTCTTTTAAACAGCACTGCTGGTCAAGTGAGAAAGAGCTTATCTGTTAAGCCACATCCTGAAGGAGGTGGTTATTTCATGTCATTAAGTAAGTTTTGTATCTTTTATTTTCCATGTGCTTTTTCAGTTCACATGATGATGTTTATATGCAATTTGCAAACTGATTTCTGCAAATCTTGAAACTTAAGTGCCATGTGATGACTACTTTGGTTATAGGATGATATACCATGATTATCACATGGAAACATGTTGAATATAAAGTTAACTAGCTTCTTTTTTTTTTCATTCTTTTCCCTAGAAGACTAGTGAACAATACCTGTTCTCATGAGGTTCTCACTCTTAAAATTTTCTTGCTTTATATGAGTGGATGTGCATCTCCTCATACTTTGTGACCTTGTACTTCTTTAGAAATATCATCTTGACAGTTTTCATGGAGGGATGTTATGATATTTTGAATTGCTTGGTTGAGATGACATGCCTTTGGATGCTTGATATATCTTTTCCCTTCCTCTCTTGGTTGAAATGGTTTAGAATCCTGCGCAGTCTACTGTAATACTATTCTGCCCGTCCTTTCATCACTCTTTTTCTAAACGTGAAGCTTAGAGAGCTAGCTGCATGACTTCTGCTGCTCTTTTTTCTAAAAAAAGAAAAGATTTTGTTCATGTTTACTCTACTGTAGGGTTAAGGGCATCCTTGTATTATTTTTCCATGTGATATTATTTTCCTGTGGGTGAAGAAAAGGATCTGAACCCCGTCCAGGCTATTTAATGCTTTTGTTCGTTTGCTCTTTTGACAATGGAATCTACAAGATTTTACATTTCAATTCTTGCATGTCTATCACTGTTTTAACCTAGTTTCCGTTTTTCTTAAACATAAGATTAGCTTTTATCATCACTATCCCAATGTCATCCTACACCATTCACAACTGCTGGTCTATTATTTATCAACGTTTTTAAGATTATGTATAATTGGAGGATTTCAGACATATTCTCAGAAGACCTACAATTTAGTGTAACATTCTGTTTGAATTTTGCTTTGGAAATTCATAAGTCATAACCATTCAAGTTCATGTCAAATTCAGAAATTGTCTTAGCCCTTCTGATCACATATCAAGATATTCATATATTTCTTCAATCAGTTGCTGTATGGTACTCTACCTTGTTTTTTATGAATTGCAGATATGTTAGTTCTCTATAATCATTGATTCACTGTTCTTGTGCTGTAGTTCTGGTTTGCAGAAAAATTTGAACATTTAATTGCATCAAATGCTTATGTTCAATTGTTTCTTTGACAACATTTATTTCGTCTGATATAATTCCTAGTTATCTTTGTCTGAATTCTGTAACAGCTGTTGTTAACAATGTTTCTGGAACCAATGATCGGTTTGTTATTTCTCTCACGGCTGGTGAAATTGCAGTCTTGAAGACCGCCTGCAGTGTATGACATGATAAACTATCTCATTTCCTCGCTGCTACATCTATTTAGTTTTAACTATGATGCTTTCTTTTACCCTTTCCAGGTTTTCCCCCTATTTTCAGAAAGTTGATATGTAGATATGCAATTTCTTTCGATTCAAATTCAAAATTTAAGGCTGCAAACAGATCAAACCAATTCATGTTTTAGTTAGCTTGAATTTGAATTTGGCTTGTTCATTTTACAGCTCAAGCTTATTGTATTTTTCCATATTCCCAAGTTTAATTTAGGCTCAACTGACTTGGTAGATTTAAATTTTAAAATAAAATATTTGTTGATTTTTTTTTAAAAGAAATTCATCTTGTTTTTCATGTGTCACTAGCATAGGCAAGGGACTAAATGTAATTGAACATTTAGTATTTTTTTGGTACAACTTAATTTAAATTATAAGCTAATCTATTTATTATTTTGTTAGAAAATAGAATATTTGCTTTTGAAAATTGTAATATATTCGAATAAAATTTTATGATTTTACTGTAGTGAATTGGTATTTTATACTTGTGACTATAGATATAATATTTTAGTTTGA
This sequence comes from Dalechampia spathulata, assembly GCA_948192965.1. Taxonomy (NCBI): domain Eukaryota; kingdom Viridiplantae; phylum Streptophyta; class Magnoliopsida; order Malpighiales; family Euphorbiaceae; genus Dalechampia; species Dalechampia spathulata. The sequence continues at coordinate 4,616 of CANYBF011889394.1, read as the reverse complement.
TAGATGTTATTAATATTTTAATTAACTAGCGTGCTCATAAATTTATCAGTAAACCAGTTAATAGGTCTAGTTATGCTTGTCATAGGGTGGATCATTAGTCGAATGATTCTCCTCAAAGAACTTAAGCAACCTTTTACAAAGTCAAACTCTGAATAATGTATGAATGATTCAACTCATTTACAGCCACAATCCCATTGAACAATTTCTGACGATTAGAATAGTTAAGATTTTTGTTCTTCTATATATTCTTGGTGTGATTGTGGAGAAAAGAAAAATACTCTTCTATTGTAAAATACCTTAGTGCACTTGTGATTGTTCCGTTTATCTATCATTTCATCGAATGTATTTTTTCTATCATTCATTTTTTCATTGAGTGGCGCAAAAGGATATACAATGTAAGAAGCTTTCATTTTACCTATTCTACAGATATAAAATTGATCTTTGCACCTATGACTCTGATCAATAATGTACAATATTCTTTCCCTCTGATATTCTTTTTGTGTTGTGCAGTATGCATTGCCCCATATTATGGGTTGGGATCGGCTGACTTCTCAAATGCCCCGAAACATAGTAGGAAATCCACCAAAAGCAGATCGACAACTGCCAGACTTGGAGTGGGATAGATGAAGGCTCTGGAGGTTCGGTGGGGCGTTGACTGCGCTATATTAAAAGTGAAATCTCCTATGTAGTTTTGTAGCAACCATATCAACATGGGATATACCAAATCATTGCCGGAAGCATCTCTAACCTTTTGCTCCACCGTACTGTAAATCTTATTTTGTTGTGTCCTTGCAATAAACTGTATGCACAAAACTCACAGATGGTGGCGTTTCGAATGAACATGTATTGGTTAAGTCATCTGATTATTTGAACTGTAAGACTGATTTCGTCTTCAATGGGGACTGATAAACGAAACACCCAAACAGACAGGAGGCTTTGATTGTTCTGTGCTAGTGGAATTGGCCAGTTGATATCCGTAGATTGCATTTTTCTTATCTTTTTTCAGGTAGAGATGTGCTTCATGGGATCAGCACTGCATGTATAAGGATATGCTGTTCAATTTTATTTATTTACTTATCTTTTTTTATCAAATTTAGGTAGCCAAAATTGGCCAAAATGAACTTTTGTTAACTGGAGTTTGATGTAATTATTATTGATTTGAGTTAAAATTAAATTCATTAAACTTGTGTCATAAGTTTAATTGAATATAAATTATTAAAATAAATTATTTATTATGTTGTTTTCAAAAATAAAAGATTTATAAGTAAAATTATAACATTATAAAATTTAGTGATTTTGTATTAATAATTAAGTTTAGATATATGTATATTTTATGAAATTATAAATGTATCTAAAATTAATATAAATCAATGAATTAATTTATAAGTTTGTAAATAAATTAAATTCATAAGTTTGTAAATAAATTAGTTTGTGAATTTAAATGAGTTAAAATATAATGTAGTCTGAATTTGATTGTGTTTGTTAATTAGATGAATCTGAGCAAATTTTTATTAACTAGAGTTTCGAAGGAGCCACTAGTCGTCTAAAACCGTATGAGATTATATACTCAAAATATGTAGAAGTGTTGATGAATGATTTCTGCATGTACTTCCAAAAAGACCAGAAAAACATATTATAACCATAACTTTAAGGATAAATATATTAGCGAGAATCATATCCAAACGAGACTAAGTGCATCTGATTTAAATAAATTTATATTATTATAAATTTATAAATTATATATTTAAAATTAAATTATTTTTATACAAATTAACAAATTAGCTAAAACCTTATAATATAATATAAACGCAGTTTTTAACATGTGATGTGAATTGGCAAACTTATAATCCGGCCAGACACACCGGACTGGACTCGGAAATTTGCATAAACAAATTCCAGCCAGAGGCATCAACCGGAGATTCATCGGCAGAGGTCTTATACATGGCATGATCAAGCAACAACGATATGTATCAAGTACATTCCCTATTTGCTGTAATCTCAGATCTAAACCTCTCTTACTTTTACTGTCAGAAGTTGGTAATCTTTATAAACTTTTCACATCCTGTTCCTGATTTTGCTGCTGATAGTTATCCAAGTTAAGTTCTTGGACAATATAGGGTAAGTAAGCATCCCTATCATCAATCAAAATGTGTTCAAAGGAAGACAGAATGTTGGAAACTAGCTGAAGTGCAAGATCCATTAGGTATAGTAAATGCCGGAAAAAAGAAAGAAAAACATTTGCCCTTCCATACTTCAAACCATCATTTTCAATAATCTAGAGAAAAAGAAATGGAATACACAGTCATTGCATAAATTCTAGAAGCAAAGTACTAGCCCTCCAACCATGATCAACAGGAACTGAAAAAAAAAAATTTAATCTATGTGCAAATTAAAGCTATTTAACACATGTAGAGAATCTGTTAATATTATCCCACCAAGCAATTATGAGTGCAAATTTGAAACATAATATTTAAACCGCCTATAGCCAGGTTGATATTGACGCGTAATTTCTCTGCACTCAACAAAAACTGATCCTTAACGTATCATGTAAAAAGAATCTGAAGCTTCTACAGTTATCATTGTATGCATCCAAATCCACCACAGATTGACATCCAAATTATGAATAGTATCAAACAAACAGCAGCATCAACGGCAAGGACAATCCTGACTTGCCGCCACCACTTCTTTCGAATGCTTTGAGTGCTTGACCTGATCCTCATTGAACCCAACTCTTTCTGCCTTGGAGAAGTTACCCCACTTTGGTTATTAGAATCTAATGAAGTTGAATCCATTTTAGCTCCTCTATCTGTAGATTTTCTATGTTCCTCCAACTCAATATCTCTCATTATAATTACATGGTCCTTCCCCTTCTTCTTCTCTTGCTTGGTAGATTTTCCCAACAAAGGAGCCTTAGTAGAAGTAAGAGTTTCCATCTGTCCATTTGCATCACTTGGTGATGGTGATAGGCCTACATTTTCTGATGATAAAGTTTTAGTGGACCAATCATTGCCACTTTCAGACACATGTTCCAATGACATTATCAAACGGCTAACAACAGGTACCAGCTGTTCTTGTAGATTGATTGAGCTCAGTCCTGAAAAACTTCCTCTTGAACCCTTTCTAGCAGCTTTCTTAAATTCATCTCTCACATGCTCTAGAAATTTAAGTACAACCGGGTTTCCAAGACCTCCATCAACAATCGTGAAATAAATGTAACCATCTTCGATCAAAAACCCAAAAGTTCTTTTCCCGATTGTCTCAAAATACCATTTGTGATATGGAGGAGCATTATCCAATGACAATGCTGCCAATTTTTCAATCTCAAGATCTCCCCCACTATAAATATACAAGGTCCGGTTACCTTTAGATACGCAACAATAATGAACAGTATTTTGAATGGAATCCATTCTAGTCAATCTTTGATAAGCACTGGAAACAAATTACAAATTGCCAAATCCTTTTCTTTCTTATTCTCTCAACCCAATTGATTCAACAACAATCCAAGCTTTAGAACTGATTTCTAGGCCATAGCGAATTGGATATAGAGGAGTCCAATAAATTCTCGTATATAAAATGCGAAAACCAAACAAAAAGCAAGAAACTCATCGGCAACAAAATCAAAAGCATCCACTAAATACCAACAAAGCTCTTCAATGAAGTCTCCAAAGTCAAGAAAGAGTGCTTTAGGTAACTCCACAAACAGTTCTTCAGCTAATTCAATAAAGAAGCCTCTCATACCTGTCCTCTAATCCCACCAACATCAACATACAAAACTAGCAATTTCTTAATGCAACCTGCAATTCATAAGATTTAGCAAAAAACTAATAACCAGAAATCTTGTTTAAATCCAAAAAATCCAAATTTAGGAGAAGATTACACACCAAAGGATCTAGGGTTCTCCATCAACAACTGAGCAGTCAACTCAAAAATACAATCTGCAACACAAATAATAATCAATACAGAACACCAATACTAAAGAAAGCAACAGAATTTAGAATAACTCAGTAATATAAAGTCAAAGATCCAGCCAAAGAAAACAAAAGCTTGCAAACAAATCAAAAGAAAAGCAATCAAACACTGTATAAAGACGAGGGATTTAAAGAGGAAGATCCAAAACTAACTGAAAAAATGAAATCTTTACCGAATCAGTAGATAAATTTGTACTAAGAAGACTGAATTTTTACCAGTAGAAATATGTGAAAGATTTGAAGAAAAAGGATTTTGAGAGTCTTAAGCGGAGAGAAACCGAGGAAGCCGATATTTGTTTTGATGTTCTACGGATTTTTGACTGCGAATGGCCCTTTGACCCAACCAATCCTCTCTTTTATTTCAAAAAAAAAAAAAAAAACTTATCTTCAATTTCAGTTCGGCCTTTTTTTTCCGCTGGATTTCATTTATAAAATTGTAAAATACCAATATTTTCTAAAACTTATAAATTTTATAATATAATTAATTTATAAATATATGTTAGCATATGTAGTGCGCAAAATCTATAAAACAAAATGAATTGAATTAGAAATTGAGCAACAAATAATTTTATTAATTTGAAGCGGGTTACAATCTCTAATATAAAATTCTATAACAAAGAATTTAAATCATCCGATTCGAATTTCGAA
>CANYBF011889072.1:0-12632 GCA_948192965.1 Dalechampia spathulata | reverse complement strand
TTGAGTCTCTCTTCGTGTCACAAGAATCCACCCTTCATCATCAGTTTTGCTTTCTACATTAACACTTGACTGTAATGCCTCATCATGCATCACCAAATGTTGAATGTAAGGAACTTCAACAGTTATGGGCTTAAAGGGCTTAAAGGACTCAAAACTAATTTCCACCAAAGAAAATGCTTGAGGGCTTAATTCCCTAGTGGTAATCATATTTGAACTTGCTTCATCCTCATCAAAAGCAATTATACCTTGTGCTTTTAGCTCCATCATTTTATCTTTCAATACAAAGCACTTTTCCATTAGATGACCTAGCAAGCGGTGGTACTTGTAGTAATTTGCATCCTTACTTTGATTAGCCTGCTCTCGATGTTTCATTGGTGGGAGCTCAATGAGTTTAACTTCAAGTAAATTATCAAGCATACTTGAAACATTAGAATCGACAAAAGGATGTTTCTTTTCTTGTCTTTCCTTTAGAGAAGTGATATTCTTTTCTTGACTTTGGAAGGCAATTTGCTTCACCTCCTTTTTCTTTCCAACCTTAGAGTTAATCTTGATTGGAGTCGAGCTTATAGCTAAGGATTGCTTATTCTCAGACTTCACATTAGGCTTGATGGCCTTACGTACCTCCAACTTCTCCTTGCCTTTCTTCGAATCTTGTACTGGGATATTTTGGTGACCAGCATCCAAAATACTAAGCTCCATATCATGGGCACGAGTCACCAATTCTTCAAAGGTACTTGGCTTTATTCCTTGAAGAATGTAACGCAATCCTTAATTCATGCCCTTGATGCACATGTCAATTGTAGAGGTTTCAGAAAGATGATCCTTATAGTTCAAGCTTAGATTCCTCCATCTTTAGATGTAGTCTATCACAAGCTCATCTTTCCATTAGTGAGTTATGGTTAACTCAATCATGCTGACAATGCATCGGGTGCTGTAGAAACGGTTGAGGAATTCCTGCTCAAGTTGCTCCCAACTATTAATTGAACCAGCTTCAAGGTTAGTGTACCAATGAAAGGCATTCCCTTTTAGAGATTGGAAAAATTTCTTGACAAGTAGATCACCATAGGTGCCAGCGTTATTGTATGTTTCCATAAAGTGAGCCACATGCTGTATTGGATTACCTTTGCCATCAAATTATTGAAACTTTGGAGGTTGATAATTTGTTGGCATCTTCATAAGGTCAATTCGAGGGGTGTATGGCTTTGCATATGAGTAAGAAAGCTGCATGGATGACTCAACTTGCTCCTTGATAGATTTCTTAATAAGCTCTTCCAGCTGAATTATGAAGATTGGGTTGTTGGCCACTACTTGAGTGCTACTTGTAGCTTTTGTTGCTGAAGCACCTTCCTCTCTTTCTTGATTAGTCGGCGAGTCAAATGCTACTTCAGCAATAGCCTTCCTAGTCACGCTTGCCAGCTTTGCGGACAAAGATGCAATTTCATCATCTTTTTTCTTGGTTTTGTTCATGAGCTCCTCTACTAATTTGGTCAAGTTGGTAACTTGTTCTTCGAGTGAAGTAGTGTTGGTCATCATCACAGACATAGTGCCACTAGGACTTTTTGAAGAAGAAACTCGTAGATTTGATTGTGGAGTGAAACTTCCACCTTGACTTTCTTCCTCATCACAGGACTTTAGCAAGGATAAGAAACTGGATTCCTTTGATACTCCAATTTTTATCCCCATCTTTGGCAAAGGTGTCATTTGTTGTTGCTCATACAACTGTATGATCGACTTTATCTTTGTCGTGGTGTTGGGACTATCAGCAGCATTTGATCCACCAAGTGATGAGATAGGAGTTTGGACTTAAGTAGCTCTTGAGTGAAGGTTGTACTTCCTTGGTGCCATAGAGTCACTCTTCTCAGATGCTATTGATGTTGAACATTTGATTTCTTTTTTTTCTTTCAAAATTGGAGATGAGAGGTAGAAATGGTCCCACTGGGCTTGCCAAAATTTGTAGTGTGCAAAATCTATAAAACAAAATGAATTGAATTAGAAATTAAGTAACAAATAATTTTATTAATTTGAAGTGGGTTACAATCTCTAATATAAAATTCTATAACAAAGAATTTAAATCCTCTGATTGGAATTTCAAAGCAAGAACTTGATTTAAGGGCTTTTGTAGCTTTATCTTGACTTAAACTTGATTTTTTAGTGAAGAACACGATTCAAGTACTTTAGGGGCTTGATCTTGAATTAAATTTCACTTTGGATGAAGAACATCTTGATGAACTTAATGAACACCTTAATGAACTCCTTGAACGTCTTGATGAACTTGAAGAATGCCTTTGATCTTAAAAAACACCTTGAGGTCTTGAAAGCTTGGAGAGCTTGAGACTTGAGAGCTTCTTGTTGCTTCTACCTTCTATAAAATTTGATGTCCCACTGGGCGTGCCAAAATCTGTAGTGCGTAAAATCTATAAAACAAAATGAATTGAATTAGAAATTGAGCAACAAATAATTTTATTAACTTGAGCGGGTTACAATCTCTAATATAAAATTCTATAACAAAGAATTTAAATCCTCTGATTCAAATTCTGAAGCAAGAACTTGATCCAAGGGCTTTTGTAGCTTGATCTTGAATTAAACTTGATTTTTTGGTGAAGAACACGATTCAAGTGCTTTAGGGGCTTGATCTTGAATCAAATTTCACCTAAGATGAAGAACACCTTGATGAACTTGATGAACACCTTGAACATCTTGATGAACTTGAAGAATGCCTTTGATCTTGAAGAAGACCTTGAGGTCTTGATAGCTTAAAGAGCTTGGGACTCGAGAGTTTCTTATTGCTTCTACCTTCTATAAAATTTGATGTCCCACTGGGCGTGCTAAAATTTGTAGTGCGTAAAATCTATAAAACAAAATGAATTGAATTAGAAATTGAGCAACAAATAATTTTATTAATTTGAAGCGGGTTACAATCTCTAATATAAAATTCTATAACAAAGAATTTAAATCCTCTGATTTGAATTTCGAAGCAAGAACTTGATTCAAGGGCTTTTGTAGCTTTATCTTGAATTAAACTTGATTTTTTGATGAAGAACACGATTCAAGTATTTTAGGGGCTTGATCTTGAATCAAATTTCACCTTGGATGAAGAACATCTTGATGAACTTGATGAACTTGATGAGCACCTTAATGAACTCCTTGAACGTCTTGATGAACTTGAAGAATGCCTTTGATCTTGAAGAACACCTTAAGGTCTTGAAAGCTTGGAGAGCTTGAGACTTGAGAGCTTCTTGTTGCTTCTGGCTTCTATAAAATTTGATGTCCCACTGGGCGTGCCAAAATTTATAGTGCACAAAATCTATAAAACAAAATGAATTGAATTAGAAATTGAGCAACAAATAATTTTATTAATTTGAAGCGGGTTACAATCTCTAATATAAAATTCTATAACAAAGAATTTAAATCCTTTGATTTGAATTTCGAAGCAAGAACTTGATTCAAGGGCTTTTGTAGCTTGATCTTGAATTAAACTTGATTTTTTGGTGAAGAACACGATTCAAGTGCTTTAGGGGCTTGATCTTGAATCAAATTTCACCTTAGATGAACTTGATGAACACCTTAATGAACTTGATGAACACCTTGATGAACTCCTTGAATGTCTTGATGAACTTGAAGAATGTCTTTGATCTTGAAGAACACGTTGAGGTCTTGAAAGCTTAGAGAGCTTGAGACTTGAGAGCTTCTTGTTGCTTCTGGCTTCTGACTTCCAAAATGTGTGTTTTGGAATGAAGGGATGCCTCCTATTTATAGTGATTTGAAGGAGAAAGAATCATCCCTTCATTTATTTATTATTTTCATAGTATTTATCTTACTATTAAAATAATTTAAATTTATATAATAAACCAGATAATTTTGATTGGTTTAAAATTTATTTAATTTGTTAGATTAAGATAATTATTTAATCTAATTATTTTATAGATCAAAAATATTTGTTTAATTGAACCATACAATATATTTCATTTATTAGATTAAAATAATTATTTAATGTATGGATCTTAAAAAATAATATTTATCTTTCAATTAAAATTAAAAAAGTAATACTTATCTTCATGTAAATTTTAAAAAATAATATTTATCTTTGAATTATTAAAATTAAAAGGGAAGGGGTAGACTTGTATTTTCACTTCCCCCTCTTTCCACTTTTAATATATATATGATATATGATTATTATTTTAAATCCTCCAAATATTTTAATTCTCATTTATTCTTTTTCAATATTTTCTTGAGATATATTTATTGATTAAAATTATTATTAAATAATTATTTGTAAAAATTATTGAAAAATGTTATTATTTCATTACTAATTTAATAATGAAATATAAATTCATCAGAAATCTTCTTTATTAATAAAGAATTAAATACTTGATAAATTCTTATAATATATATGATTATTTGTTGACTTTAACATTAAATATTTCTGTGCTTTGGTGTTTTCATATCATATAATTTCAATGATGCTGTTTAATTCTACAAGTGAACGTGGCATCCTCGTATAAATTCTGTGCAATTTTCACCTCAAATATACAAATATATTTATTTATTTATTTACTTATAAATTTTCAATATTTTTAAATTCAGATTTCAAAAAAAGTTGAGATAACAATTTCTAATTTATTAAGAATATAAAATTATTCATATTTTATTTAATAATTTAAATTTTTTAAATTAATCTTTTGATTTATTGTCAAAATTATTTGATTGAATTATATAGAATTTATTAACCAACATATTAGTAATTAAATTTTAAATAAAAAATATATGTAGTTATAGTTTCATAAATATTTAAATTTAATTATTAATTTTTTTTACAATATATTGCAAGTTCATTTGTAAACCTTTTACTTTTTCTAAAAATAAAATAATAAATAATTTATTTTATAATTCTCATTAAATTTTAATTAAAATCGTTTAAATAGATGATAAAAAATATTTAATAAACTTGATTTAAATTCAACTTTACTATAAAGAATCATCTTTAGGAGGGTAAGTGAGACCATCGTGTGGAAAGGGTAAGAATCATCTGTGGATTCCAAGGAAGAAAGAGAGGGGGTGATGGTATGGTTGGAAACGGGGACCCGTAAGAGGAATTGGAAAGTAGATCTGCGCCTTTATGATTGTCACTTTGTGGTTTGCATGAAGTAGCTCTTCTGCGTTTGCCTCAAGGAAGAGGCAAGGCAATCTCTTAAGGATGAATCTCTCTCTTATTCTCATCTTTGTAACATCATCCACATGAATATCCATGTGATTTCCTTCTCTTAGTATCTCTTTATTCGTTCCTTTAACCACATTCAATCCTAATCATCGGTGGGTTTTGTTTTTCTTCTTCCGAAAGAGAGAATCTGAATTATCAATAATAATACCAACAAGAAAGGAGTGAATATTACAATAAAGATACCTCAAATTCAGAACCCAAGTTGAAACCTTAAAAACCAGAAGGTATAACAAGAAATGAAAAGGACAGAGAAGGCATAATGGAAGAGGGGGTAGAGGGGGTGAAGGGGAGGGGGCCTTTTGAGGGGGGAGTTAGGCATAGGCAGGGGGCAATTATGGTTGACGGTTTGGTCCAAGATTTTGCTTATTAAAACTTTAACGTCACCCAGAAGACTGTGCATGTGAAGATGGGACCCTTTTGCTTCTTCATTCTTGTCAACATAACACTTATTATTGCCTTTTAATTGCTCAAAAAATACAAATAAGATTTCATGTGGATTGCAAAATTAAAATTGCTATTAAAATTTTAATTTGAATTCTAATTTTCTTGGAATTAAAATTGAATTAGAATTCTAATTTTATCGTTTAAATAATATAAAAAATCATAATTTTTATAATTTGAATATATTAGAATTACAATTTTATTATTAGGTTAGCATATTGAATTATAATTTGATTTGTAATTTTGAATATAAAATTTTTTTAAAAAATAAATTTTAATTCTTAAAATATTTATTTTTAATAAATAATAAAATTTTAAATCTTAAATTCTTATGAAATAATTTCCAACTTTCCTTTTTCTCTTAATTTTTATTTTTTCCAATATAAAGATAGTTATTTATTTATTTTTTTAATTTTGAAATTGAAATTCTTAAATTACTAATAACGAATTGAAATTTTAAGTTTTACAAGATAAAGTTAATTTTATGAAATTAGATTTAAATTTCAATTACAATTTAATATGAATCATCAAATACTAAAATTATAATTCTTAGATATAATTTTAATTCTCAATTTCAATTCTTTAATTGTCAAACATGAATTTTATATTATAATTCTATTTCATTTGAAAAATAAATAACATAAATTTTTTTTTATTGTAGTTGTACATTGATAAATGACTTTTTTTTGATATTACTAAAATAATTAATAGAGAAATCAAACTCCTATCCATTTCTTTTAATCTTTCCCTTTTTAATTACTAAACAATTAAAATTAGTATTGTTCTTTAAAATATTTCTCTAATTCAACCGATGGATTTTCACTTTTTCCTTATTAACTCATTTCTTTAGAATAAGATTATTAAAGTTAGTTTAATCTAAATCTTGCATGAAACTAATTCATTATATAAAATTATGAATATGTCAATAATAATAACATGTCATACATGAATTGATTTATAAGAAATTATAAGATGTCATATTTTAAAGTTTCATTTTAAATGTCACTTCAATTTTTTATTAAAATATTATCAATTTTTTTAAATCAAATTACATATTTATCCTTAATTTTATATTTTATTTTTTTAAATTTTATTGTTTTCCAAATTTTTATTTCTCAAATCCCTAACTCTTTCCTCTCTCTTTTTTTTCTTCTTTTTATTCTTTCTCTTTCCTCTCTCTTTTTCTTCTTTTTATTCTTTCTCTTTATGCTTGTATGAAATCAATTATTTCTTCTTATTCTTCTTCCTCTTATCTTAGATTAGGCTTTCTTTTTTTTATTAGATTTAATTAATTTTGTAGATTTATATTTTTTTAAAGTACTTTAGAAATTATAAAAATTATTAACTAAAAGTGATAAAATTTTAAAATATAATTATTAGAGACATTTTTAAAATTTTAAATTTATAGTATAAACAAATTGCTAATTGACCCTTGATTTATATATGCATATATGACACTGATATTCTATATCACAGAATTTGATGTATTGTTCAAAAAAGGAAAACATCACAGAATTCCAACTTTCCATTGCTGTGAGTTGGAAAGCAAAGTGTGATCTAATCGAATTAATAAATCTAAAGCATCATATAAGATAATAATTTGTCATTTAAATTACTTTCTCACCAGTTTAATGGTAGATGATTAAAATTAACCATCTAACCTGAAATATTATCATTGTAAAGATTTCTACCGACAAAGCATTTACTTGACTTTCATTGGCAAGTATTTGTTTCGTGACATTTAAGCAAGTGGGATCTATTTATAAACAGGATGCCTACGAAAATTCAATCTTAGATTAAATAGATCAAAATTCATGCAAAGTATATCAAAAAAATCTGAAAAAAAACCCTATTTTTAACATGCTCATGTTTCCATAAGCTTGCCTTGTAAACCAGTTGCATGGTCGTTGTAAATGCACACAAAAAGAGTTCCTTCTCAAGCTCGCACGAGAAGTCAAAACTTTTGTCCATATGCAGAAAATACAGTGGAGCTCAATATTCTGCAATGAAATTGGATGAACTTTTAGCAACCACTGTAAAGAAGAATTAGAAGATCTTAAGTTGGAAGTAGATGCAACTCAACTTAGAGTATCATGATTCATCGATCAAAGAATGCAACTCCTCTCGAAATTTAGAAATTTTATCTGCCTCTACAGCCATGACTAATCCCGTAAGTTTGTAATTTCTTAGCTGTAATAACAATCAAAACCAAAAGGCAATTAGCAACCACCTACAAGCTACCAGTGGCATCTGAGAGGCGTAGCAAAAACAAAATTGTCAAGAGTACAATCAACCAAATAAGAATTGAGAAGTGCGCTTTATTGTATATAGATGCTCTTGATCTACCTAACATGAGCAAGTTGCATTGATGAAAACAGAGAAGGCAGCATTCCTCGAAATTTCAGTTTTACATAAGCTAGTACATGACATATATAAGAGATGACCTCAGTTGGAAAACAGAAGAGATACTTGCCTCATGTGTTGTTACATTCTCTGAATGCAAAGGGAAACAGAAGAACCATAAGCAGAACTGAAACGTATTCATGCAACAATCAATAAGTGATGAAGCAGAATAACCCATCATGTAGTTGATGTTGAAGTATGCATACCTTATAAAAAATTTCATCTTCAGGCTTAATGTATATTATCACTTCCTCATTGTTGATGCTACTGCTTTGCCGCTTTGTCAAGTCGGCATTCTTGTGCTGTAGTTTGGTATCCACCAAAAGGTTTGAGATTATTTTCAACCATAGATCATACAGCAATTATACAAAGATACAATGACTGACAGTAAGATATTGAAATGGGTGGTATACCTTGTAAATTTTAGTAACTAGCAAATAGAAATTAAAGCGGAAAGACTTCCTAAGCTCCTTGGTTGGCTTCAACAAAAATGAAACATGGAATTTCAGCAAATTAAATGAAGGTGCACACCACAAGGGAAATAAAAGATACATCTGTCAAGCTCACCGATTTCTAACTCATTCTTATCTAACCTCATCTTCTGTAGCCCATGAGACTTCATCAAATAAGGCATCATAAAGAGGTGGCAAAAGTTGGGGAGGAAGATTGAAAACACGTTGAGAGACCAATAGACCTACATACTGTGCTTCCTCTCCTAAAAGCAATTTCAAATCATCTATAACGTTTCTGTCCTGACATGCATTGATGAGGAACTCCTTGATATCTGTAATGCACTTGTAATCCTGGAAAAACCAACCTAGAATCCATTAACCAGTACTAACAAATTCTCATAGACCACGTAATCCGTCAAAATCTAATCACAGTAAATCAAAACTCACAAATGACATGGCATATCATGCAAACCAGAGATTTACAAGGATTTGTAACACCCACAAGCTCATAATTAATTTGAAGTTAGTTAGTTCAAGTGTAAAACAGATTTGGTCCAACATAAGATATCATATCATTGAGATTTTACAGGTGTCTTGCTCAAGTTTGAATCGGTGAGCATGCACTAGAACCAACATGCTTATTTTTTAATCTGGTCGGCAAATATATAATTGATTGGCTGGGAAGTTCAGGAATAAGAACTCGGTCAAATATAGTCCAAAGAAGATTAGGTAACAGTTACTTTTCATACTTTAAAAAGACATCACAAGTTATAACCTGATATAGCTTGTGCTTGGACCAACTCTAAGACGGGTAACATCTACAAGATGCTGCCGACACTCCAAACATTATTAGAGGTGGAGAGATCAAACTCCATATAAACTATAAGACGATCCCAAGAGTTTGTTAACGTTATTTCATCATATTTGTGCTATAACATGTAATTGTGGCATATCAGTTATTAGAATCCAGACGTAGGTCTCACAGAGGAGAAAAACAGCAAAATAGAAAATGATAGAAGGCAGCCTAGAAGTATTGATACTTGCCTTGTACCTCTCCAGGTTAAGAGCGGTAGTAACAGAAAACAGTCCATCATCTTCATCATCCTCTAATTTGATAACAGTCCCCACTGTGGTCTGGCCCAATATCAAATCTACAAAACCACTCAAATCCCACTCCTTGTTATCAAGATAAGTTTGTAGCAAGACCTTCACCCCGTGAAAGTCATCAGGCTTAGGATCAAAGAACGCAAAATCAGCTTGGATAACTCCCTTCAAAAAAATACACAAAATAATAAGAACGCAAAAAGAAAAAGATAAATAAACCAACCGAAACAGAGGTAAAAGAGAAACTCCCGTAATCGATTCCAGTCGAAGTAATTTTCTTACATCAAAATCTTCTTCCTCAGAAGACTCGGACTTAATACTTTTCACTTTTGAAGAGTTGTTGATAATTCCATCGCCTACAAATAACATCAAATTACATGAACCAGAAAGCACAGGCAAAAATCAAATCCAAATTCAACAAAGCAGCGCATAATCAGATAAGCGATACCTGGCGCCTCGGGAGAGGGTCTGAGTAGATCGTTGTTGAGCTTCTGACGCTTAGCCATGTATGCTGATGCAACATAAGCAACTGAACGCGCAAACGGAGAGTAAGTCACTGGTCGGAGAGTCGATGATCGGTAACGCCTTGTTTGCTTAGGCGGCATTCTCCGTGTATAACACTTCAAAATACAACAAGAAAAAATAAAATTAAGACTATTAGCAGAGATTCAGACTAACAGTATGATTAATGAGGAACAAAAAAAATTAGTTAAAAAATTGGGTGAAATGATTCTATCGAATTCAAAACTAAAAATACGTAATCACCGAAACCGGAAGCCAGATCGATGAAATTGAAGGAAGAGAAATGGTGGAAGAGGAACACGGATCAGGGATTGAAATTAGGGTTTAAGGGAGGTTCTATTCAATATCAAAATTCTGGGCTGGTCTGGTCTGGGCTCTATCCGATCGGCTTTCCTGATTAGAATTCACAAGTAACGGATTTTACTTTATTTGACAATAAGTTTCACTGATTCTAATATAATAAAGGTAAACTTGAAATAAATTCTATTTGAATTTTTCACAAATTAAAGTAAATTACATATTAAACCTTTAAAATATTATTAAATAATTTATTATTTTTCAAAAATGCAATATTTTTTCATAACCGGACCCATAAAATGGGTAAAAAAATACGAAGTCAATAAAAATAACTTTATAAAAATGTAAAACTAACATAAATCAATTTTAAAGTGTAATTGTAATCTATTTTTAATTTATAAAACTTAGTAAATTTTAACTAAAATTCAATTGAATTATAAAGATATGATTGATATAAAAATGTATTGCTTAAACTCTTGATTGAATGAAAATTAATATTAATTTCAAGACAAAAATAAAGAAATTAAAAGGTAAACAAATTAAATTTATAATTGTCGCATTCATCTAAGAGCTTAAACTTGATTGAAGTTGCTTATAAATTATTATAAAAGCTTCGTTAAATTCTCTATTTGATGTTAAATGTAAACCAATTCTGGATGATGAGAGAGGATGAGAGAAGATATAACCGTAAATTATATTGATGGTCAAGTGTTAAATTGCCTTTTTTTTTATTATAGAAAAAACTGTAATATGTAATAAAATAATATAAATATTATTATTAAAACATATAATGATTTGAGAAATAATTAATTTTTATTAATAATATTATTAAATAGAATGATATAATTATACTTTAATGATGAAAAAATTATTAGATGAAATTATTAATAATAATTTAATAAATTCAGATTATAAATAATTATAATTTATATTAATATTTTATAATAATTATAAAATTGATGGTTGATAATTTTAATGTTAATAATAATAATATAATATTTAGATTATATTATATTAGTAGTATTTGTATTATTATTAATAATATTATTAGTAGTAGTATATGTATTAATTGTAATTGTAATTATTATTATTATTATTATTGTTGTTGTTGTTATGTATTGTTGGTATTATGTCTCATTATTATGATTAGTACTTGTAAGTATAAATAGTATTTAGTATAATTATTATTTATTGATGTAATTATTATTATGAATAATATTTAATATTATGATTTATATATTATTAGTAGTTGTAATTAGAATTCTTATTTATTTAATTATTATTTATTAACGATTTTTGTTATTTGTAAGTAATATTTTGATTATTATTATTATTATTGTTATTATTTTATAAATATTAATATTGTTAATATTGAATAAAAATTATTATTTGTAAATTTTATTTGTATAAATATTTGATATTGTTATTATTATGATTTTTATGTACTGTTATTATTATGTATTATTATTAGTAGTAGTAGTTACAATTATAAGTATTATTTAGTATAATTATGTCACGTCTTTCGGCTGCGTAACATGTTCCCGTAGAATGATTATTAACTTCTTAACTGAGAAAGTCAATAATTATCCTATAAGGGATTTCATACATTCTGTAAATTTTTTTTATATATATAACTTACATGCAACTCATATTAATCCAATACACTGATCAATCCTAGGTTTTAACATAATATCATAGATAAGTTATCATCTCATTAGAGTTTCAATATTCACACATTAATATTTTACATATCTTTAGTTTTGTCAAACTTACTTTATTTATTGTTAGAGTACTTTATTTATGTAGTTGCACGATAGTTATTAAGATGGAAGTCTGAAGGAACTTAAACCATTTACCAATATTCTATTGATATATCCAGCTGCTTCACTGACGTTCTTGTTATGCGGCTTTACTTGATCCTGCATTTATCAATTGACAAACACTGAGTATAAAACTCAGTGGTGCTAATATAACAAATATAACAATATCAAAATGTATAACCTTTCAATAAAATTCTAAGATACCATTAAACATATCAATTATATTATCAAGTTGTCATTAATTGTATATCATTTTTAATAATTATCATATAATCACTATTCATGACTTTTACCTCAGCCATATAAATGCTTATGCACCTTTACTATCTCATCAATTCAATCACTTTCAAATATCCTCATCATTATGTACCTAAA
>CANYBF011888823.1:0-13490 GCA_948192965.1 Dalechampia spathulata | reverse complement strand
AATTTGGTGAGGTAAGCTTATATAAATATATGTTAATTGTCTTGATGAACCGGGGCTTGCATGTTGCTTCGGAGCCCTCTTTTTTATTCTTTCTCTTCTTGCCATGCATGTTCTCGGTTTGAGTGATTACTTTGGTTTTTCGACAGGTTAGTGCTGAGGTTGTTTTTAAATGTTTGGGAGAGTTGAAAGTTCTCAGTGTGCGGTTATAGTTGTTGTTTGCTTATAAGGACTGGGTTGGAAAGTGTATTCTTCTTCGCATTTATTTATTTTGGTCCCTCGTCCTTACCATTCTTTGCAGTTGCTGTTTCGGCAGGGGGGAGTTACGGGGAGTAATCTTGTTGGTTGATAGTAGTGTCGGTTTTGTCTTTGGACATTGCTTGGTTGTCAGGAGTTTGGTTTATAGAGAGGTCAAGTTCATGCAAGAATTTGGTGGCATTTAATTAAGTTTTGGGTGGTTATGTGTGGTTGTTATCTTTGGGGTGGCAGAAATTTGATGGTTAGGGGATTGGTTTTTACGAGAAATTAGGTAACATGCAGGGAAGGTTTTAGGTTTCTGTTTTGATTGTTGTGGTGTTGTTTAACTTGGATTATATCTTGCGTATTCTCCTGAGTTTTTAAGGCTTGGGTTTTGGCATTGTTATTGATTTAAACTTTTAAAATGTGATAACAAAATATCGTCACTATGCTTAATTATTAGTATAGATATGTTGGCTGTAACGAAAAATTTTATGATTTGATAATTTTTTTACCACCACTTAATTGATAAGATTACTTTTTAATTCTCTATTAATCTATAATTGATAAATGTTTTAATAAACCGATTTATTACCATTATGTTTTAATTCGAGAGGACAACTATTAACTTAATATTATATTATTAAATTCTTATTACATTAGATTATGTAGTATTTGATTAAAATAAGGTTATATTATAATTTTGTATGAACATAATTTTAGGTTATAAGATATATTTACTAAATTTATATTGTATGATAATTTTATTTATTATTATTTTAGTTTATTAACTCATGAATTAACATAAATAATTGTATATGGACATAAGTCATAGTTAAAAATGAAACTTAGAAATATAAATCATATGATTTCTTTTAATTAAATTCTTTATTTATTTTATATTATGATACCTTTTTAGGTACATTACTTATTTTATTTCATTTAAAAACTTAGTGAAATAATCATTTTATTGTGTCCATTATTGTTACTTGATGTTTATTATCACTTGGTATGATTTATATGATTGGTAATTGATTGAGATCCTTTTTAATTATTACTAAGCACACCTATATATATATCTATATATAATGATAGGGCCTATTAAGGAGCCTGTTCACGTGTCCCCGCGATGCGTAGATAAGGGTAAAGCTCGTATAGGTTAGTGCTATATACTGGACTTAGATAAATAAGTCTGAGATAAAAATCACTTTGAACTATTAAAATCTCCTCCACTGCTTTTGTTGATATCTTCACCTTCAAATTTGTGATTGTCAGCCTAGTAGTTTGATTTCGAGTATCATCATCCTTGTCAACATGATATGGATGCAACTAACTTACATAAAATACAAGGTGCACTTTCATCCATTCTAGTAACTGCAACTTGTATATTGAGGCACCCACTTTACTAAGGATTATCATTAGCCCTTCATACTATGGTATCAACCACTTATCCTTGTTCTTTAGCCTAATTTGCACTAGTCATAATCGCACCATAACTTGATCACCCACCTTAAATTACATCATATGCTGCTTTGCATCTACATGCTTCTTCATTCTCTACGATGCTTTCTCTAGATATGCTCTAGTAATCTCCTTATTTTACCTCCACTCATTAGTGAAATTGAATGCCTTTAAATTCTTTCTTGTATAAATCACATCAACTGAATATGGAACCAAAGGTTGTTAGCCTATAATAATCTTAAAAGGAGTTCTATCAAATGAAGTGTCACAAGTATTCCTCCAGCATACTGTTAAATCTCTCCATTTATATGTCTATCTACAAATGAAAACCAATTGGCATATCCAACTTTGATCCCAATAATTAAAATAGTTCTACCCAAAATATGCTCAAAAATCAACCATCCCGATTGCTTACAATACTTTTTAAAATACCCCAATATTTTATAATATGTTTGAAAAATGCCTTTGTTGTATCTTTTAACTTAGAATGCTTAGATATTGACACAAATATAGCATACTTTGAGAATCTATCTATAACCACAAGAATGGTATCAAACTCTCCATTTGACGTAGACAAGTGATGAAGTCAAGTAGATACTCTCTTATGATTGAGTCATCATCGGTTGAGGTTCAACAATCCCACCAATTTATCTTGGTTGTAGATTACACATGTCTTAGTGTATACCTTAAAATCCTCCTCCATCTTTGGCCAATAAAAGTTCCAAGTCAACAACACTAGTGTTCAGTGCCATCCTGAGTGTCTTACCTACAAAGTATCATGGCACTCCTGTAAGAGGATCTTCCTTAAATTCCCTATTCATAGTACATACAATCAGTCTAGCCTTATTAATAACAATTCATCCTCCATCTAAAACTACTTAGTCTTCCCCTATTACATAAAATTCATAAAGGCCATTGAATGTGGGTCTCAAGCTAAAGTCTCACGTATTTAGTCTTGTAGAGATGACTTTGCCTGGCTGAATGATAGGTGGCTAATTGCTTCATGGTTGCCAACTTAGTCTTCCTGCTCAATGCATCTATGACTTAATTAGCCTTTCCCAGATTATACTTAAGATGAAAATTAAATTTTACTAACAGTTCCTTCCATCTTGCTTGCTTCAAAATGAGCTTAGGCTGCATGAGGAAGTGGCTCGCTACTGTGTTATCCATCTTTACCACAAACTTGGCTCCCAGTAAATAGTAATGCCAAACCTATAGATAATGGATTACCCCTAGCAAATCTTTCTTATGAGTAGAATACCTCCTCTCGATTTCATTCAACTTTCAACTCTCGAATGCTATGGGATGTCCATCTTGCATCAACACTCCTCCTAGAGCAAAGTCAGAGGCATTTGTATGTATCTTAAAAGGCTCTAATATGTTAGGCAGTTGTAATACTCAGGTTACTAATAACTACTTCATTCAAATTCTCAAATGCCTTTTGACACTTATCCATCCACTTCCAACTGTTCTCTTTCTTCAACAACTTCGTCAAGGTAAGAATGCATGAGGAATACCCGTGGATAAATCATGTATAGTTATTGGCCAAGCTTAAGAAAGATCACAACTTGGTCACTGATGTCAGAATCTTCCAATATTTAAGCCCCAAGAATTTGATCCTGGTTAGCTATCACACCCACACTCATAGCATCCTTTGTATGCTTGCATTTTTTGCATGCGTTATGATGAAGAAGTGATGAAAGTATGAAATACATGATAATGTTATGATTATGAATACCTTGAATTAATTTATGTGCCATTAAATGTCTTAGGGTTGAACCTTGAATTAATTTATGTGCCATTAAATGTCTTAGGGTTGATGGAAAGTCCATAATATATAGAAATTATAGAGAAAAGAATGTAAAAGAAATGAAAAAGATATTAAGTGATGAGAAAGTGTTTAAATGATCTTAAGATATGCATCGGAAGTGTTCATGCGCATGGTCTTTAATAATGCTCAATTACAAAATTAAGATGTGGAATGTGACGTCTTGGCATGCTAGACATGCTATTGTATGAGAATATACATGATAAAATGCATAAGAGGAAGTGGTGGTGAAGTTAGAATTAAGAAAACATTAAGTATGAATTTAAAACATAAATGTCATTTTATAACAAGAGAGGGGCAATTATGGAAACTAAAAATATGTATGTATGTGTATACTCATATGAATGTATGACATGTATGATATGTATTACCATAGTATGGAATTATATAGAAAGTAATTAATTAAAGGAGTAATAATTTAATTTAGTTAAGGAAATTAATTATATATTGACAAGTGTCAATATATGATTGGCTCTTTCTTTGAAATTATTAAAAAATAATAAAATAAATCATTAAATATGACATAAAGAGAAGGGAATGTAGGATTCACTATTCTAAACTCCAAAACATTTGAACTACTTCTCCTTTTCCTCTTTCTTGGATTCTAACTTAAAGAAAATCATAAATCTAAGGTAATTTTTCATAGAAATTCTATATCTAATGGGTTTTCAAGCTTGTTCTCTTCATATATGTGCTTATTGCTTTATATTATTTAATATAATTGATGTATGGAGCATGTAGGGTTTTTAGCTAACATGAAGAATTTGAAGTAAATGAAGGAAAAATTATGGATTTAATGAAATATGTGCATAAGCATGCTTAACATGCTATTTTGGTGTAACCGAAATGAATTTATGTATGTGTATGGGTTTTCATGCAAACCCTAGCTTGTATATGATGTAATTGACTCTTAATTTATTTTACTATGTATGAATGATGAATATGACATGATGAAATGTGCTAAAAGATATGAAAAGGGTGAAGGAAGGTGGAAGAAGAGAAGTGATTGTGAATGAGATGTTTGCTACCTTATTTTAAAAGCATGAGTTCCTTGTAGTATAAGAGGCAAACATTGTGTTTTAACTTGCTTTTCATGGATGAATGCTTAACTTATGTGTTGGGATATTGATTGTGTAATTTAGGTGCAAATGGAAGTGAATTAAAATGTCAAACATGCATTAGAAATAAAGTGGTACAAAGAAGAAAGTGTTTAAAAAGTTGCTGCCCAAATTTGACATTTTTTCGTATATGGCCTCTAAAATTTGGTATGAGTGAATAACTTATAAGAATGCATGAATTTAAGATAGAATAAGGTGTTAGAATGAAGAAATTGGCATTTGGTTGCATGAAAAATGAAATAGAACCTTAAGTATGCAAAATCGGATTTTGCCTTGGTAGAATTTTTAACCTTGATTAGAAATGACTTTTGGAGGCCTTAACGTTATTTAAAAATTTTGTAAAAATATCCAACTTAAATCTTATTGAGTCTAGTTTCCAATAGCACCTAGCACATTTAAAATCAAAAAGTTTAAGGTAGTCAAAATGGGAACGTCATCCATTGGGGGTCATTAACAAGAAAACTAAAATGAAAGGTTTTGTAAAGTGAATTTGCATACTATATCTTCCTATGGTTTAGGACTTTGTTTGCATGGTTTGTTGCCTTAATTTATGCATGGATTAAAGGCCTAAACGTAAGTGTTCTTCATGATTCATAATAAGTCTTATAAGGTCATTAAAAGGATGAAGCAAAGTAAGGTAAAAGTAAAGGGAAAAGTAAAGTAAAAATTGACCAAATGAATAGTACCCCATACCGAATGAATAGTATCACATACCAAATGAATAGTACATTGCCTTATGTGTTTTGACCACTTAACAGAAACATGTTTCAAGCTTCCAAACTTCAAGCTATAACTTTTAAAACCCTACTACTCAATCATATACACTTACAAACATACCTAAAGGTATAAAAGGGGCTAGATATGATAGGTTGAATTATGAATTTCCTTGGTAATTATACATGCCAAAATGGTTAAAATCTATGATTTACATGTTCTCATGAATAAATAAGGCTACCTTAAAGACTTGCATATGAAGGCATGAATGAGTTAAAGTATAAATCATGATAATAACATGTAAAGTGTAAAACCGTAACTAATAATACTTAATAACAAATTTTGCATGTATTAAGGACTAGTCATCTATACTTGGCCGAAATGACTGTATGATCACTATCATTATTATATGATATATAATGGAATGGATTCATGTTTACTTATTCTTCATGAATCAATATGAAACTATGATGAATACTATGAACGGATTGGAATGTCCTAAGGTACTATAATGCTTGAATGAAATAAATAGCTTTACTAAAAGGGATGTGAAATGGAAATGATACAAGTACGGCCAAAGAGACACATACTACTCCTCGGACACATGATAGGGGTAACATTACCACAGGTTTGTGCTTATCACTTCATGATCCTATGTAAGGTTATGAAATGATGTTTTATGCTTAATGCTTATAGTACTGCTAGAATGACTTTATATAGTCAATGTTCTCATATGATCAATATTGTACACAATCATTTAAGCATCATTCACATATCATGTCATGAACCATACAAGCATAAAGGCATATTCATGGCATGTCATAAAGAAGTTATAAGGTGGAAAGGAAAAGAAAGAGATGTTTACAGAGCTATATGCTATTAACATACTGGGTCATACAAATGATAGATTCCCTCGAGGAATTATACAGTTTGGTCTTTATGGAACCACATATTGATGATGGGTTTATAGAACCATACAAATATTATATGTTCCTATGGGAACAAGTACCAGTACATACAAGACCCAGTACGAATTGTGCATAATCACGAATGTAGAATATGGTCGCATTCTTATAGATGTTACAGAAAATGAGAAGGAGAATGCAAAGCATGATTGCATTCTTATTTACATATAATGATAGGTATTATTCATGAAAGTTCACATATGGTTAATGGTGAGGTATTATACTTATGTTATTATATAGATGTATATGCTATGATGCTATTATATCTAAAATGGTTACAGGAAAGTTATAGGGATACTTATACGATATCTATTCCTATCTTTACATTATATATGAATTATTATAGACATGGTACAATGTAATATGTTATATTTTGATATAAGTATGATGATACATAAATGTTGAATTCAAAATGGCTTTATTATGATTCTTTTAAAATTTGATCATGTCATGTACATATTTCTATAGCACCATTGAGTTTTATACTCAGTGTTTGTCATTTGATGAATGCAGGATCGAGACCTATTGGTGAGCATACGGATAGTTGATCTATGGTCAGTTGGAGGTCAGATTTTAGAGAAAATCTCATTCTCAGAGTGGTATTGAACGCATGTAACATACTCTAGGGTAATTTTACATTATGTATCTCTTTTATTAATCATATTGGCAGTAGTACTTTGATGGTGAGACCCCGATGTGGTTAACCATAATACCATGACACTCTATTATATTATATTTACATATGACATAAAGGGTTATTATATAATATTACATTCCTGATGGATGACATATGATGAATAATGTATGTATGCGATGTGTTCATATTATTATGTAATATTTATACCGATGTTTATAGATGGCAATGGAGTTCAGGTACTCATATAATGGTAATGTAATAGATGTTATGCTGTAAAAAATTTTCATGTATCCCTTGTAGAATAATTGATTGTCACATCCACACACATGACATCTCTGTATATTTGCATTTTATGTGTATATTATGGTTAAAAATTAATTGGTGCTCAAAATGCATGAATTAAATATGATGCATGAATGTGATACCTTGATAATTATAATGAAAAGTGTAGTATGAATAAAGGAATTCCATATGATATGAAATTTATAGCGAACTTGGTAAAAACATATGAAAGGATGTTTTATTAAGTTGAATATGCATGAAAGATGTTAATACAGAATTTATGTGTTGAAATACTTGCATGAAGTTTTATAATGGAATTGATGTAGGTTAAATGATGCCCAAAAATAATTCTGAAAGTAGGGAAATTAAATGGTATAAGGAAGCTACTTGACCATGTATAATTAGACCTTCTTTCAGTTATATATGTATATATAGATATATATATATATATATATATATATATATATATATATATATTAACTTAATTAGTTGATCTTATCTTAATAAAGAGATAATAGCCAAGTGTTGCCCCTTCTTATTGTCATTTCATGATTTCTTCTTCTTCCTCCTCTTTTCTTATTCTTGACCTAGCTTAAAGGAAAGAACCAAAGCAATTCAAGGTAAGAGGAAGCATGGATCTAAGTTTATTATTATCTTTTTCTTCTTTTTATGCTTGTAACTTCTTTAATGTTGTATTTCTTCTAGTTTTTATGGAACAAAGATATGGTTGTGGTAGGATGATTTGAATTCTTGAAGAGGTGATGTTGAGTTTGAAATTGATAGTGAATGGTTTTAAAGAAATTGAATTGATTTATTGGTTATTTTGGAAGGTGCAAGCTTGTGATGTGTTGCACATAATGAATTATTTCTGGATGGATGATTGAACTTTAAATGGTGTTAATTGATGTTTGGAGTAAGTTTTAAAAGTGATCCTTAGATTATTAAGACATGGAAATGGATTAAGAAGCTTAGGGAATCGATTGGAGGTGTTTAGGGGTGGTTTTCTGCTGCAACCTAGGCTTTTGGTCACAATGGTGACTTGAAATCATAATCATGATAGTAAGTTTTGTGAAATTCCTGCTTAAAGTCATGATCGTGACATTGAAAGTCACGATCGTGATAGCAACTATTTTCAACTTCGATGACTGATTTTGTAAATAACATTTAGAAGCCTTATCGGATGAGTTTTGGGGCATGTAATATATCATTGGAAAGCTCTTTGAGTATATTTATAATGGTTTAGAAATTATTTAATTTGAAGGTCATTTCATTAGGAAAAGGTCTTGTACAATTTGCAAAGGTCTTAGAACATAAAATATTTTATGTTCAAAAGCGGTTAAAAAGGGATAGAATTTTACCTACAACTTGGTATACATTGAAATCTTTTTATGTTGCTAATTTTATCCTTAAATTATATGTTTATTATATAAGTATATATATATATTTAAGTAGGGTATTAGTGGAACAATCTTAAGGATCCTTTACGATTACTTAAGTATGTTAAGTCATAGACTTACCTGTAAGGTGATTAGAAAGAAGGCAATGTGTTGTGAATCTTTATATGAATGGTTTCTTTTATTAAGTATGGATATTTTGTAATGTTATAGGTGGTTTGAAGGAAGATTTACAAGTACCATTACAGTTTTGTGCTTTCCTTTTCATGACCTTATCTAAGGTCTTGAACTGATGGTCATATGTTTAAATGTTTATGTTATTTTTGTTATGAACCCATATAGGGTCCTTAAATGATATGATTCAATTGACTACTTGGGATAGCAAAGTAATGAGTTTATGTTATGAATATTACATTGTGATCATCAATGCATCATTTATGCATCATGTCATGAAACATCCATACATTCAAGCATGCAAAGATTATCATGACATGACAGAGAAGTTATAAGGTACGAAAGAGAAAGGAAAAGAGATGTTACAGAAAAAGAAATGTACTGGGTCATATAGTTAATGGATTCCTTTAAGGAATCATACAGATATAATGGCTCTCCTATAGGAGATGAGGTTCATAGAACCCTACAGTTATATTGATACATGGTCTCCTACGAGAGTTGAGTACCGGTACCTAGAGGGACCCAATTATAAAGGATGGCAAATGGTGATGTATGAATATGATTGAATGTTTATATACATTGTTAATAACTAAATAGAGATGCAAAGAGAGTAAGTTATGAAATTGAAATTTTGTTAAGCATGGAGTTGCTAAGAATGTTTTTTATTGTTGTATCATGATCTGAATTGATGTCATTTACTCATTTTATAGCACCACTGAGTTTTATACTCAGCGTTTGTCATTTGATAAACGTAGGACATAGTTCAGTCGGGGAGCAACAAGAGTAGTTGATCTACAGTTGGCTAAGGTAAGGTTTTTCATAAAGCCCTATCCTAGACGCAGGCTAGACTTGTATAACATACTCCATTGTGTATACATACTTATGTAACTTATTTAAGTTAACCTTAGTGGCAGTAACACTGTGTAACATACTTTTGTTATGTGTATTATCAATATTATGATTTTGTGTTTAAAGGTTATACATAACACATGTGTTGAATGGTGGTTTGAGGATGTATTAAAAGTGCAAACTGGGTATTGATATCATTCAACCTATAGCTACTTCTATATGACAGTAAATATTTGATGTATGCAATTTAAATGTTTTAAGAACAATATATAAAGACAAGAATGTATAGACAAATCCCTTATAGTGTAGTTAATGATTTCCTTGTTTAGGAGGTTATTAACTGTTCTGTGGGAGCATGTTGCACCGAGTTCGGATGTGACATGTTTAAGTGGTATCAGAGCTATGGTTTAGCTCAACTTATAATTATTATCTGTATATCTACTACCTAAGGTTAATGAGTTGCATAATAGGAGTATTGTTAATCCTTACTGCTATTGACTGTTTGATCTATGTGTATGTTTACAGATTAGATACTATGACAAATAGAGCGGTTATAATTGGTGAGGAAGGTGGGAGTAGTTTTAACCCTCATGAGAGTACTTCAGAGGCTGGAGATAGAGAGGGGGTTCAATTAGGACCTGGAGATGCAGGTATACAGGGTGAATCTAGTAGGCACGGAGAGAGGGTACCTCCTATGGAACATGATGATATCTCTGCTGATGATCTAATGGCTACCCAATATGCATAATTTTTATGGTTTATGCAGAGATAGAGGTAGACACTTATAGTAGCACCAACTCTACCTCCAGTTGAGAATAGAGAGGAATACAAGATGGATTTCCAAAAATTACGGGGTTATAGAGCTACCAATTTTTCTAGGACTATAGATCCGTTTATTGCTGAAATGTGGTTAGAACACACCAGTAGAGTCCTTTGGCAATTGAGGTGTCCTAATTCTGCTAAGTTTGAATATGCATTATCTTTGCTTTAGGATGAAGCATACGAATGGTGGAAGACTATTCCACATGGTATGGATGATCCACCTATGTTGACATGGGATGATTTTCAAAGGGAATTCTGTCAGAAGTACGTGCTATCCGCTTATATGGATCAGAAATTATAGGAGTTCCTTAGTCTTAAGCAAGGTACGATGCCAGTTACAGACTATGAGAGAGAGTTCATAAGATTAGCCTATTATGCCATTGGAATCTTAGCGTCTAGTCAAGATAGATGTAAAAGATTTGAGCAGGGACTAAATCCTTATCTTTGGGTATTAGTATAGGGATTCAATCATAAGGATTTTTCAGCTCTTATGGCAAATGCATTGAATCAAGAGTGGGCATTAAAGGAAATGGATAGTTTTAGAGGGAAAATTGAGAGAGATTTTAGAGGAGCCAGTTCTAATAGCTAGAAGAAGGGTAAGTTTGGGGGTTCTTTTAGCTCTAGATTAGTTAGATCTCAATTGCCATTGCCTTAAGAAGGGTAGAGAGAGAGATCTATTAACCATAGTTCATCATGGGTAAGTTCATATACATGTCGCACCTGTGGACGGGTACATCATGGTACTTGTAGGATTGGAACATATTTATGTTACCGATGTGGCGGTACTGGTCATTTTGCTCGAGAGTGTCCTAAACATTGAGATATACCAGTGCATACAGTTTTTGAGGGAAGATCTTATCAACCAATCCATCTACCTAGATCTATACCATAAGTATCATAGAGTTTAGGCTGAGGCAGAGGTAGAGGTCGTAATAGTGGGGGCCGAATTAACAGCCAAGGATCGGTGAACCAGAATGTTGAAGCTACAACATGAGTGTATAATCTGATGCAAAAAGAAGACCAGCGAGAGTCTAATATCATTATTGGTAATGTTTTTATTTCTAATCATGATGCTTTAGTACTATTTAACTCTGGTTCTTCGCATTCTTATGTGAATATGGATTTTGCACGGTTGGTTGATATTGCTTGTGAGGAATTAGGTTATGCTATTGTGGTTTCTAGTCCTTTAGGGAAGGATAAGCTAGTGAGTAGGATTTATCGGCAATGCCAGTTGATGATCAAAGATATATGCTTCTTATCTAATCTTGTGGAGATACCTTTTAGAGACTATGATATAATTTTGGGTATGGACTGGTTATCAAAGTATCGGGCAGTAATGGATTGTAAATAGAAAATAGTGGCACTTCAACATCCAGAGCCTGCTATAGTACAAATATTGGGTAATGTACCATCGGTGACTGCTAGGTTGATTTCAGCCTTGATAGCACAGAAATTGTTATTACAAGGTTGTGATGCAGTACTAGCACATGTCATGGATATAAGATAGAAAGGAACCCAGATCATAAAGATACCGACAGTGTGAGATTTCCCAGATGTATTTCTGGATGATTTGCCTGGATTACCACAAGAACAGGAAGTTAAGTTTGAGATAGATGTGTTACCAGGTACTGAACCTATTTCTATCACACCTTACAAAATGGCACCAACAGAGTTGAAAGAGTTGAAGGTGTAGTTACAAGAGTTATTAGATAAGGGTTTTATCACACCAAGTGTATCACCATAGGGCGCACTTGTGTTGTTTGTTAAGAAGAAAGATGACACTATGAGATTGTGCATTGATTATAGGCAGTTGAATAAAGCGATGATCAAGAATAGGTATCCTTTACCTTGTATTGATGACTTATTTGGCCAGTTAAAGGATACAGCTGTGTTTTCAAAGATAGACTTAAGATCATGTTACCATCAACTTCAATTAAAGGCAAGCAATATTCCAAAGACAGCTTTTCAAACTCAGTATGGGCATTATAAGTTTTTGGTGATGCCATTCAATTTAACTAATGCACCTGCATCATTTATGGCACTGATGAACACTATATTTAAAGAGTACTTGGATCAATTTGAGGTTGTGTTTATTGATGATATATTGGTTTATTCAAAAAGTCGGGAGGAGCATGATGAACATCTGAGAATTGTTTTATAGACGATGCGAGAAAAATAGTTATATGGTAAATTATCAAAGTGTGATTTTTAGTTAGAACATGTGACTTTTCTTGGGCATGTGATTTTAGCAAAAGGTATCAGAGTTGATCCTAGTAAGATTGAAGCGGTGGTTAATTGGCAGACTCCAAGAAATGTTAGTGAAGTCCGTAGTTTCTTGGGTTTGGCTGGTTATTACAGAAGATTTGTTAAGGGATTCTCATATGATAGTTGTACCACTGACTACATTATTACAGAAAGATGTTCATTTTGAATGGACAGATAAGTGTCAAAAGAGTTTTGATCATTTAAAAGAATGTTTAACATAGGCTCTAGTGTTAACTTTACCGACACCAAGGACATTTTATTTGATATATAGTGATGCTTCATTGAATGAGTTAGGTTGTGTACTGATGCAAGAACAGAAGATAATTGATTATGCTTCGAGACAATTGAAGCCACATGAAAAGAATTACCCTACCCATGATTTAGAGTTGGCTGCAATTGTGTTTGCTTTGAAGATCTGGCAACATTATTTGTATGGTGAGAAATGTTACATTTACACAGATCACAAGAGACTAAAATACTTAAGAACACAGAAGGAACTTAATTTGAGACAGAGGCGATGGATTGAGCTGATCAAAGATTATGATTGTGTTATTGATTATCACCCAAGAAAAGCCAATCAAGTAACAAATGCTTTAAGTAGGAAGTTGATGTGTGTCAATTTGCATGTGTAACTAGCTTTGTTTACTTAATGATTAATGCTTATTTTGCTACATTTATGCTTTGAATTAGTAGAATTTGATGTGTTTGTTGAGTGTGTAGCTTGGTAGAAGAAATAAAGGAGAAGTG
>CANYBF011888398.1:0-24058 GCA_948192965.1 Dalechampia spathulata | reverse complement strand
CTCATCTTAGCAGAGACGTTGATTGGATTAGATGACATGCAACGTACCGATGGAGGGCTCATGGGAGGAAGTCCCCTACTGCTTCAGGTATGGGTTCTAAGCTGCCTTTGCAGGTTTTCAACTTAGAAAGCTGTATTTTTACCCTTATTTTTGCATGAGTCACCCCTTTTTTTTGGCTCATCGAGCTTTATTTTTGCTGAGACCCTAACTTTTGCCTGAACTGCCCTGTTCGGGGTTTTCAATTCAGCGGGTCGCTCTAACTTTTGCCTGAGCTGTCTTTTGTAAGATTTTCAACTCAGCGAGCTTTTCTTTCTTTTTTTTCTTTCTTTTTCTTCCCTTTTTTTTCAAATTTGTTTACAGGAGAAGTTGGGCTTACTGGAGAGCCCTTCAGGTAGAGTGAGCTGGTATACGCCGCGTAGTCTCCGGTCAAGACGACTGTTGCCTCCTTGGCAGCAGGGTGCCACTGTAGCAGACTGGCTAGATCACTTATCTGAGGTGACAGGTGACAGGATTAGGTGGACCTGTCCGTGGTGGAGGATTAGACAGGTATCAGTGTCTACTTACGCCGACTGTGTTCCACTGGTAGGTCTTTTCCGATGCTCGTTTTATACTCCTTCACGTTTGTCATAGATTATAAACTCGTGCTAGAGTTACCCTTCATTGATTCATTGATCCCTGACTGACTATTCTGCTACCATTACCTCATCCTCTACCTCTGCCTCTACTACTCTCACCCATAGGAGATAACCCAGTAGTTGGTTGGACCATAGGATTTTGCTGATATGATCCTCCCTCAACTGCTGTATAAACTGGCATTACTTTGTATCTAGGACATTCTAGAGCAAAATGTCTGGCTTCACCACATCTGTAACACACTCTGGTTCTAAATTTGCAGACTCTAGGATGATATCTTCCATATGTAGGACATAGTGGAAATCTTAAATCAGAACTGCTATGTCTAGCAATTGGCCCACTTTGAGCTCTAGGTGGTATTGGTGGTCTAAATCTAGATGACTGTGGAGTAAATGAGCCTTTGTATCTACCCCTCTTCAACCTCTGCTCGAATCTTTTACCCCTTTCACACTTGATAGTCAGAATATTACTCACATAATAAGCATGTCTGGTGAATTCTCTCTCATATTTTGCTATAGAGAAGTTCCCTTATTTCAATCTCAGAAATTATTGTAGTTTTTGATCAGTGTAAGCAGTCAAAACATACTTCTATCAGAACTCCATCTGAAAATCTCCCCAAGACAATATAGGAGGTTCAGCCAACCCTTGGGGAATAGTCTTCCACCATTCATAGGCATCATCTTGCAGCAAAGAGACAACATACTCAATTTTTAATTTATCGGAACAATTCATCTATCATAGTAGCCTATGAGTACATTCTAACCATATCTCTGCTACATACGAATCAGTAGTCCCCGAGAAATCTATAGTCCTATAAGTTCTCAGTTTCTTGAAATCATGCTTTTACCCCTGTTTCTAAACAACTACTGCTGGTACTGATTCAAGCTACATCTGAAGTGTACGAATAAACTAAGCAAATTATGTGGCTATTGGATCTACCCCCACAGTTACAGGTTGTTCAACGGGTGGTACCTATTCTACCTGTTCACTCTATTCCTGATCATTCCTAACTCTGACACCTACTTCTGAAGTACCCACTTATGAATTAAAATTATCTCCACCCTTTTCTCCCATTATCACAGCCTTGTCTGACATATTGAATACCCTCAAACTAATGATTAACAAAATAATATCGGTCAGCAGTAAGGACTAACAGACTCTTACCCGTGCAACTTCTACCTTGGCAGTAAATCCTATCATGATGCGAGCTAAACCATAGCTCTGATACCACCCAAAACATGTCATAACCATGACCCAGTATGACATGCCTCATGTAGCATAACTACCAATCTCTTTCAATAGAAGACCGATAATTATCCTATAAGGGATGCATAACATAAAACACCAATCACAATATGCATTCATATCATACACAGTAGATAAACTTCAAAGATGTAAACTCATCTCATCATCATAAATAAGCATGCAATTAACACATTATCATCATCTCTGATACTCAATAGAACATGTCATAAATTCTAATGCTAAACAAAAACATGTCACATATAAGTACATAGCGGAAAACATGGAATGTCACTAAAACTTACTACCAAGGAACAAACAAAGTGGAAAGTTGCATGAGCCACGGAATAAGAGCCTGTCTGGTAGTCTAAGATCTCTACTGTTGCACTATCATAGGTCTTCTGCTGCCCCCACTGGTTTCCCTTGATATCTCGTATCACTAGTGCCTATGTTTATCAATTGACAAACGTTGAGTATAAAAATCAATGGTGCTAGTAAAACAATAACATACAATACTCCTAACATAACACGTAGCACATTGTTCATTTAACATGTCACAAAACAACACATTTTAATCAAAGAAATTCTCATATAACAGTCTGTTTAAATCTATAACTCAGTCAAGTATCAGAATCAATAGATGTCAATCATAAATCATATACAGGTCATATCATAATCAAAGCATTTCATAAACAAACCTATCATATGATATTCATAACATACTCATCTTTCACATGATACTTTCAACATTCATTATCTGATTCTTACATAATCATTCCATCTATGGATATGCATATGAATGTGATGAAATATACATGTTTCATTGAATGCATATGATATACATTCCCTCTGTTCCTGTAAAATATCATATCATGACCATGAATGCCTAGCATTTAATGCATGTGCACATAAAGTACTGGCTTGGCCATATACCATTCTTGGTATTTCATAACATAACATGGTGTTCCGTATATTTATTTTTTTAGAGACACATTATCATGATCCTCTGTTTTTATTAAGCTCCCCTTTATCCTCACCATTCGCTCATTTTCCTCCTTTATCTCTCCAACATACATGTGGCCCAGTACTCGTACCTTGTGTTTCTGGTACCCATAATATATCGTCATATCATTCATCTTTTTTTTCTTCCTTATTGCTCCATTATGCATGCCATGCCAAATGCAATTATGAAATGACATGCCACATGAATAATGATTTATGCAAACATATAAAACCATAACATGGGCATAGATATCACAAACCAACTTATTCATAACATAGATATAAATCAACACAAACCAACTTATTCATAGCATAGGCATAAATTAGCACAAACTAACTTATTCATAGCATAGGCATAAATCAGTACAAACCAACATTTTAGCACAATCTAGCTTATTTAGCATAAAATAACATATTTTGACACAATTAGTACAACTCACAAACATTGCAACTAGCACAAACCATAATCATATATTATTCATGAAGGTAAACATTTTTGGCTTACCCATTGATTCATTTTAAAATGAATCAACATGTTAATAGCACAGGCAAACCTACACAACAAATACAAACCATTGATGCTAGCACAAACTAATGCGACTAGCATAAACAGCATAAACCAACATAATTGTCATACATTTATTACCATGGGATTTAATTTCAATACATTAGACATGGTCATGAAGTGAAGTTCATAAACCAGCAAAACTAGCACAAACCTGCACAACCAACACAACTAACACAAACCTACTACTGCTTTTCCTTTGTCTAAGATTTAATAAATAGGTTCTCTATCTGTATCATCACCTAATCACCATATAACATCTTTTTAATAACTCAATCAAACATAACTTAAATCATATATAACTTATTTTATTCATGTTATAGATTCATAGTCATATCATAGAGACATCATCTAATCATGCATATAAAATCTTATAACCATGTAGTTAATATTTATTCATCATTAAACACTTTTTTTTATCATGGTAATAATCATATTTAACCTTTATTTATTAAGCTAATCATATTAGGAATTAAGGTAGAATAATATTTACAATGCATGTGACTTAATCATGACCTAGTTGACTTATCTTACCATTTTCATTAAATAATTACATTTTATAAATTTATAACTTTCTACCATTAAAACGTAGACTTAAATACCTTTCTATACATATATCATAAGCCCCATAATGAATTTATTAAGATATGCAAATAAAACATACAAATTTTCTATTTTTAATTAGCCATGTTAATTTATTACATAAACCTCTTTTCTTTTGGGCCCTTTTTTGATTAACCAAATGATAAATTAAGTAAAACCAATTTTATTAACAAGTAGACTCTTAGATCTTCAAAAAGGTATATTATACACTTTCTAATTCATCCGTTTAGACCTTCAAAGTTATATGTTATGACAAGCTAGAAAAATTGCCTAAATTCAGCGAATAGTTTCGACATGAATTTCATTTCCTTATCTTACTTAGTTAATCATCATCCATTTTAGCTTAGTTAATTAATTTTACAATTTATATAATTATATTATCATCTTAAAAGTAGGTTTTAACTCATTAACGCAACCAAAATCATCAATCAAAGTGATCCATTACTTATATTCATATGTAGTGATTAGATCATGCATGCAATTACAAAATGTTTCATGCAACTACCCTTAGTTATGTACTATATACAACAGCCCTTCATGCATGTACCAAAATAAGAGGTGTATGTAAGGAATTTAATCCCTAGTCAGATACATATTAACACCACTAATACTACACAACTCACACAAACATATGATAATGGACACATCACTTGATGTATCAAACATGTAGGAAACAACCATACACTACAACTTGCATCATAACTAACACACATATGAATAAGGACCAGTAACATTATGAACCCACTTTTTTCACAACACACACAAAATGCAAATTCTCCCTTAAGTAGCAACCTATACATCACAACATAAACAGAGTGGTAGAACAAGGTGCAACACTTGACCAAATTTCCTCCTATAGTGCTAGTAAAGCTTCTAAGGCAACATGCAAGCAAATATGGAATGATTTTAAGTGGTTTTGGTGTGTTCAGGGAGACTGTCAAACTGAAGAAGAAAAAAGAGAGGAAATTGCCCAAAGAGAAGGAAAGAAATGAGCTGATTTCTAAAGGTTTAGGCTTAAATATGAAGGGATTATAATACCATGCTCTAGTCCATAATTTAACATGCAATGTACACTCACCATAAGCTTAACACCTCATTTTTACATGCAACCTAAGCTTAACACCTCATTTTTGCATGCAACCTAATCTTAACACCTCATTCATCACTTAACACCTCATTATTTGCAATCATTACTTAATAATGATGAAGGGGGTTTACTTAGCTTATTATGCACACACTTACACCAAATCAAAACTACATGCTTCATTCGCAAGGCATCATTAATTTATACATATAAGCTTAATGTTAAATCATATAATTTAATTAATTTATTTATTTTAAGCACATAAATTATTTAATAAAAATTTCTAATCACATAATTGATAATAAACCATATACTTACATGCTAATCTAAATTAATTTAGCTATCCATATTCTTTAATTAAATTCTATACATATAATTTAGTCTATGCCTCAAACTTAATTTAGCACATTAATCATGCAAAATTCTCATTTAATTCTAGCACTTCCGATGAATAAATCACACACACATAATTAAGTAATCATGCATATTAATCACATATAACTTCTAGTGTGTGTCATGAGGACGTGGCACTTGAGTACTATCTTCCACCACTCATATGCATCATCTTACAATAGTAAGATAACATACTTAAAGTTTATCTAATCTATATAATCAAGCTTCCTTAGTACCCATTTGGTCTACTCTAACCATATCTATACCATATAAGGATTTATAGTGCTAGAAAAATTTGTTGCCTTATATAGTCTCAATTTCTCAAAATTCTTTAAGTTGGCTCTTTTTCATTTATTTGTATTTATATCTATATAACCAGGATTATCTGGTCTTGTAGTATCTTTAAAAGATTAACTTTTTTTGTAGCTATCAGATCTACTATAGATACTATTGGTTATTTTGTAGGAGGCATACTTTTAATCGATTCAACTTGCTCTATAAGGATTTGTCTGACCTTTGCTTTATTATCGGCCTCAGATGTGCCCTCCTATGATTACCTTATTAACTAGTTTGTTTATATATTATTCAAGTGCTATTAACTTCCATCAAACATCATATTTTATAAAAGGTTTTAACATCCATTTTAGCACTTAGAATTCATGTATATAGTGCTCCTACATGGATATAAATAAACAATTCAATATATCTCAATCCTTAATATGAGGTTCATACATGCACATAAACAATCAGCCTAAGGAGCTTAGTTTGTTATCCCCAAACCATGCAATAGCTTACATAATCCAATCCTAATTTAGCCCAAACTAATTATATATATGCATAAATATATAACATATTTTTATCATCATACAACTATTAATTAACCAAAAAAATAACTTTTTCGAAGTCTTTCTATTAGTTTGTACAATCAACCCTTGAATTTACCTCATAACCATTCATACATATAGCATTAATTGAAAATCACATTCATATTATTCATAAAAATTCATCATCATACAATAATTAATTACACATAACATTTATTTCACAATAACCTTAACTCACCTGTCCTTTAATAATTCAATAACCCTCTCTTTCGTAATTTCATGCCCAAACCCGATGTAACATGCTCTCATAGAATAGTTAATAATTCCTAAGTAAAGAAAATCATTAAGTATTCTACAAGGGATCTATACTTTTTTTCCTATTTTTGATTCATTTAGTTATATTAAATAATGTGTATTTGTAATTTGATAGTTTCTGTAAACATGGGTAATATCAATACACAATAGTATGAATCCATTATATCCTAAGCATATATCATATATCTATCATGCATACTCATACCATCATCCATTATATGAGATCTAGGTATTTAATTTTACATAATAAAGTGGTATTGATATTACACACTATATTAGTACATAACATAAGTATTATTGCTGCTAAGGTTAATATAACAAGCTGCATATACAAAGACATCACGAAGTATGTTACATTGGTCTAAAACTATTTCAAGAATGAGATTCTTCAAAATCATAGCCTCTTATGACTATACATCAATCAATCTAAACTTTGAGTATAAAACTCAGTGGTGCTAAAAATGAGTAAATAACATGAACATGTATCATAGATAACATAACAAAAGCAAATCATGATAAATAATTATTAAGCATTACAATCATGTCATATCATGTAAGTTGGCATTATACTTTATCCATTATAAATGATGCATATATCATATTGTGTAAAGATAGAAATAAATACCATAAAAGAATCCACTATAACTTTTCTTGTATCAAATACTATATTGTACATCATTACTTTATGTACATCTTTATATAAGTATAACTGTAATGCATTCATCATTTCATCCATTATATTTTCATGATATATGAATGATAATGTATGTCTTTGAGAATGCATTCATGCTTTGGGTTACATGAGTTGGATATAAAAGTTAAGCAAGTTAAGGCCAATGAATGTAGTTCTAACTAGTTCATTACACCATATGATCCATAGAAGTTAATGAAATCATTTAGGAATGTAAACCATGTGCATATGTGTGCAATAACATAGTGCCTTTATATTAAGTAGAAGTCGATGAAGGAGGTATAAATATGATTAAAATTCTATTAAACCTCACGTACTTGCTTAAGTAAATGAGTTAAAAGTTAAACTAAATTTCACTACCATTAAATGCATTAAAGTATTAAATTATAAATAGAGGAAGTATTAAAATCCATAAAATGTAACATTTCAATTTAGAAGTATAAATGAATTGTGGTTTAGTTTATGTTAACCAACCTATGTTAAAATTAAAGTGAATGCAAAGAAAAGTTATAATTTATATGATTACTTAACAAATGCTTATGCCTCAAATATAGAAATATGAACTTTAATATATGGATCCTTAGAAATTTGTTTCAAGGATAGGATATTATATGAATAAACATAAACATTCAAATTATTTAAATGAAAAATTTATTTAATTATAGTATTAAATAATTGTGATTAATAAGCAATGACAATAGAGGAAACACTACTCCCATTTTGCAGATAAATAAAGATAAAGATAGAGTGAAAACAAGTTTGTGCCTAATATTAATTATATGTAAATGAGATTCATAGGTAAAACATACAAGCTTATTAATTACAAGCATATCATCATATAATATTATGAATATTTAATTATTATTTATTTATTTTGATATATGATATATAAATACTTTCAAATGTTAATGTTTTATAGTTAAGTTAGCATTATACAAATACATACATGATAAAGACATAAGTCATGCATCATGCATCATTAACATGAAATTTTAAAGGGATAAGGGAGGTACAATCATATATATATATATATATATATATATATATATATTGATGTGATACAAATATAGATATAAAGAATACAAAAAATACAAAAAATATAGAGATGTTGGGAAAATAAATGATTGAAAATATACCTAGTATAGATTGTGCACAATTAGATTTAGAGACTGATGTGATTATAGAAAAATGATGAAATTAGAGAGAATGGAGGAATACAATTTATATTTGTATTCATTATCATATAACATATCATAGCTATGAGAGAGAGGAATGCAAATCATATTTGCATTCATTAACATAAAGCATATTATCATTACCATTCCATTGATGTATAGAGTGATAACATGGTTATTCATGATTATGATTTGTAATTGAAAAGTTATTGACAAAGATATTATATGAAATGATATTTTATCATTGATTATATTTTTATTAGTTGCAAGATCTTCTCTATGCTATATTACTATGATTATTCATTATTTAGCTTATTAATTGATTTATATTGATTAAAAAATA
Source organism: Dalechampia spathulata (assembly GCA_948192965.1). Classification (NCBI taxonomy): domain Eukaryota; kingdom Viridiplantae; phylum Streptophyta; class Magnoliopsida; order Malpighiales; family Euphorbiaceae; genus Dalechampia; species Dalechampia spathulata. The sequence continues at coordinate 15,188 of CANYBF011888398.1, read as the reverse complement.
TATATTATTGACATATAGTAATGGTGTATGATATGAAAAGTTATGATCGCTTCAAGAGCATGCCTATTTAGCATACTGAACAAGATCAACATTTACCATTAGAATATGATATCAATACAAATTGACAGATATTGATGATATAGATTTATATATGATTACAAATGAGTTGATATAGTTACAATATTATAAGGCAATGTTATTGAATACAATGTTATATTTATTTTCGAGATTAGTTGATATTATTCCTTTTTGAAGAGTTATGATAATTTGTCAAGATATGAATGTCATAGGTAATGAAATAGTGAATTATTGATATGCTAATTAAAGCCTTAGCTTAATACACTGTTATTTATCAATTAATACCATTTTAATCATTAATAACGAACTATAAAAAAGATGAACCAAAATAAATAGAATATTGAGAATGTTATAATTACTCACGTAGAAATATTATATTATATAATATTTACATATGTTATCTTAATTATGGTTATTATACTCTTGAGCATAATTGAGTGATACACTCAGGTTTATCATTTGATGAGTATAGGCTAGATTAATTAAGATGAACATCTAGATCAATGAGGCACTAATGTAGTCACACTTTGAGTTTTGTATAACTCTGAGAGACTAATTTTTATGATGTAATGTATTCGTATTGGATGTTTTTATTATGCAACTATCATTGTACAATTTATATGTAGTATAATATTTTAGGTTTGTATATAGGCAGAGATGCTAGAAAAAAATTTACAGATCCTTTATAGAGTGATTAATAAATTCCTAATTATATGGTTTATTAATCATTCTACATGAGCATATTTTCATTGATCAGATGTGACATTAAAATTATTAAAGGAATAAATTGAGTATGATTTTGATTTTAACTTGATTTTACTTTAGTTTATTATATTTGATTTCTATGTGATATATAATTGTTTAAATGTGATTTAAATTTTTAATATTGCTGGTTGGATGGTTGATGTATGTTAATAAGTATTATGTTTTACTTATGTGTGGAATGGTAATTGCTTTAAATTTCAGTTTGATTTGATGTTGAATTAGCTTGTTTTTATTAGCATTTGATGTGTGTGCTAAGTGTGTAGATGAGAAAAATAAATAAAGAAGAGTTGAAGAAAGTGTAAGTGAAAAAGGAAACTCCACGATCATGGCCGAAGCTTCAATGAAGAGAAGAGTGATGCCAGTCAACTCCACGATCGTAACAGAAGCCTGAATCAAAGAGAAGGCTCCCAAGCAAACTCCATGATCGTGGACTCCAACTCCACGATTATGGCAGAAGAGGTCACCCATGCGAAGCAAGATGAAGGAGCACTCCATGATCATGAACTAGCAATTATTAAGTAGAATTAAAGAAATCAAATGCCAAAGTTTAAGGGATCCATAGGAGAACAAAATAAAAGACCATTAAAAGAGCATCATGGGATAATGGGAGCCAACTCAAGAGTGATGGGAAAAAAAATAAAAAACAAAAGACCATTAAAGAGCATTCAAGGATAATGGGAGCCAATTCAAGAGTGATGGGCAAGAAAGTAGGAAATTGCAAAAGAAGGAAAAAGGGGAACTCCACTGAAGAAGTATTAAAAGGAGGAACCCATGATTGGCAAGGGCATCAGTCATTCTCCTCTCAGCACAACACTCTCAATTGTATTTTCTTTCTTTTCTTTGTTCTTCTTGTTAAGCCATGAGTGGCTAAGTACTCTACAGTAGGATTTGAAGTTTAAAGTCCCTTGCTAGGGATAACTGTTGTTGCTTATCTTTGACATCGCTATGAATGTTTAATTTCAAAGATTGAGTTTAAAAATTATTCTCTGCTTTGTGATTGCAATGAGAGTTGAGTCATGAAATGCTTGAATAGTGAAAGCTCTTCAATTCTAAAGAATAATTACTAAACGATTTCTTATGCTCTATAATTGCAATAAGAGTTAATTTATGGAATGTTTATTCATTCTGGGTAGGTAGATGTGTATGAGAGATCTACATGCTCCTAGTTCCTGTATGATAGCTTGATAGTTTCCCTTAATCAGAGGGCCATGAGAGTGACTAAGTGGATCGAATGTTAGATGGAAATTTAGTTCATTTTACCTCGAGAGAGGGTATTCGATGCCATTAGATATCTTAGGTAGCAATAAGCACACATTTATCAATTAGCTTAGTGATGACAACTTAATTCCCTACATATTCATCATCATATAGTATTCTTACATCAGCAATACTTCTTACATTTTAGCAGTTGATATATCCAAACATCAAACTATCTTTCATCACTTGAAAAAATTAAAAATCCAAGTAGTGGTGGCTAAACCATAAATCCTCATGGGATCGATATCTTACTACAATGATCTATATGCTTGCAGTAAAGTAGTGATTAAAACTATTGTCATTTCAGGGATGATCAAGTTTTTAGTGCCGTTGCCGGGGATTCATGTGTTTAATGTCGCTACAAGAGAGTATAATTTAATTTAAGCATTTGTTTACATTTTTTATTTTGTTTCATTTTGTAGGTGTATAAGCAAAAGGAGAACCAAGAACTCACAATCACCCTTGTTAGAAATCTGTGAAGACCCAACAAGACTTGAAAGAGAGAACCGAAGGACTGCTCAAGAACATATTGTGCAGGAAACTCCAGTAAAAATGGCAGAGGAACAAAGAACATTGATGGATGTGGTTAGGCCTGGCTTCTATGCTAACCAACAAAGCATAATGAGACCAGCTATGGCAGCCAACAATTTTGAGATCAAGCTAGCCCTATTACAAATGTTGCAGTCTTTGATATAGTTTTTTGGTTTACCAAATGAAGATCATAATAATCACATTTTAAATTTTCTGGAGATTTATGATACTTTCAGGTACAATGGTATGATAAGTTGAGGTTATTCCCATTTACATTGAGGGATAAAGCAAAGATTTGGCTGAACTCATTGACTCCAGGGTCAATTATGACTTGGGACTAATTGGTTCAAGCATTTCTGGCCAAATACTTCCCTTTGGCAAAGACAACAAAAATCATCAAGGAGATTACCAATTTCCAGCAAATGGATAGATAATCTCTTTATGAGACATGGGAGAGATTCAAGGAGCTATAGAGGAAGTGTCCTCACCATAACTTACTGAGAGAATTAGTACTTCAGGCTTTCTAAAATGGGCTCAACACAACTACTAGAGGGACCATTGATGCAGCAACGAGAGGGTCCTTGATGAAGAAGACTATATAGGCAGCTTATGAACTACTAGAAGAAATGGTAGCCACTAACGCACTTGGGGTATCAGACAGATCTAAAACGGTAATCAGAGAACATAAATGAGTTTTATCACTTGATGCTATTAGTGCTTTACAGGCTGAAGTTACAAATTATACCAAGCACATTAGCAACTTATCAAAGGTGTCCAGTTCATGTAAGCTGTGTAGATAAGTAGGACATACGGTGAATGACTGCAATGCATGTAAGACCATGGAATAGGTAAGTTTTGTAGGCAATATACCACAATCTATAGGAAGATAAGGTAATAATCCTTACTCCAATATGTATAATCCGGGATGGTGAAACCATCCAAACTTTTCTTGGAGTAACAATGAAGGAAATGTATAAAAAGCACAACAACTAGCACCTCCCTATAATAGTTTTGAGAGAAAAATGGAGAAATGCATGGAGCTATTGGGAACTAAACTAACAAACCAGGAGAAAACACAGAAGAGAATGGAAACCAAGTTTGATCAAATCACAAAGAACCATTCTTCCTCTATCCATAACTTAGAAGAGCAAGTGGGGCAGCTGGGTACAATAATTGCACAAAGGAACCTTGGAGGGCTTCCAAGTAATACGGAGCCTAACCCTATAGAGAAAGTAAAGGCAATCCAACTAAGGAGTGGCAAGGAGTTGGTTAGCAAAGGTAAGGAACCTGTTATTATTGAGGATGAATGCAGGAAAGAAGAAAGAAGACAGAGTAGCTGTGAAGCCAGACCTTCACAGAAGGAGGCCGATGGAAGTCACTGCTATGATCGTGGAAGCCAACTCCATGATCATGGAGTTGGATCCAAGTAGAAAATAAAGGAAGATTAGCCTGGGCCAGGTAAGTATATGCCCCCCATTCCATTTCCACAAAGGCTTGTGCAATCAAAAGAAAATGAAAAATTTGTTGTATTTATGGAAAATTAAAAAAACCAAGTATCAATGTGACATTTGTTGAGATGATTTAGGATGTACCTAAATATGCTAAGTTTTTAAAGGAAATCCTAGCACACAAATACATAATTGATGACACACAACTAGTTTCATTGACTGGAAATTGTAGTTCTATTGTTTCAAGTAAGATACCATCAAAACTACAAGATCCAAGAAGTTTTCAAGTAAGAAGCACATCCGAGCTTTAGGCTGGCAGCTGTCAGACATTAAGGGGATCATCCCTGGTATTGTTATGCACATGATACATTTAGACGAAGGAAGCAAGCCTGTTCATAGGAGGCAAAGGAGGCTCAACCCAAATATGCAAGATATTATGAAAAAGGAGGTAATCAAGATACTGGATGCAGGTATTATCTACCCTATTTCTGATAGTGAATGGGTGAGCCTAGTCCAATGTGTACCTAAGAAAGGAGGCATAACTGTTGTAGAAAATGAGAAGAAGGAATTGCTATCAACTAGGAAAGTAACAGGTTGGAGAGTATGCATAGACTATAGGAAGCTGAATACTGCTACTAGGAAAGATCATTTTCCCTTACACTTTGTTGACTAAATGATTGAAAAAATAGCAGGTCATGCTTTCTATTGCTTCCTATATGGCTATTCAGGTTATAACCAAATCTTCATTTTCCCACAAGACCAAGAAAAAACCACTTTCACATGTCCATATGGTACATTTGCATATAGGCGTATGCCTTTTGGTTTATGTAATATGCCTGCCACCTTTCAAAGATGTGTGATTGCAATATTTGCTGATATGATTGAGGAATTCATGGAAATCTTCATGGATGATTTTTCAGTATTTAGAGACTTTTTTGAGTTATGTTTGTAGAATTTGGAGCGAGTCTTAGAACGTTGTGTGGAAACCAACTTGGTGCTAAATTGGGAAAAATGTCATTTCATGGTAGACGAAGGAATTGTGCTTGGTCACAAGATCTCCAAGGAAGGAATTGAGGTGGATAAAGCTAAAATTAAGGTAATATCCAATCTACCACCATCTAAGAACATAAACGGAATTCAAGGATTCATTGGACACGCAGGATTCTATCATCGATTTATCAAGAACTTTTCTGTCATTGCTCGGCCACTAACGAACCTATTAGCTAAGGATGTGGTGTTTGATTTCAACGATGAATGTTTAAATGCTTTTAATACCCTAAAAAATGCATTGACCACAGCTCCTATTTTGGCTTCACCTGATTGGTCGTTGCCTTTTGAAATTATGTGTGATGCTAGTGACTTTGCTCTTGGATGTGTTTTAAGGTAGAGAAAAGGTAAGAAATTGCATGCTAACTATTATGCTAGCAGAACCTTAACCAAGCCTCAGTTGAATTACACCATAACAGAAAAAGAACTCTTAACAGTAGTATTTGCATGTGAAAAGTTTAGAGCCTACCTCTTAGGTTCTAAAGTAATTATTTTTACTAACCATGCTACTTTGAGAAATTTATTTGTGAAAAAGGATGTAAAACCCAGGTTGATTAGGTGGGGGTTGCTTATATAAGAATTCAATCTTGAAATCAAGGATAAAAAGGGAGCTGAGAATGCAGTTGCAGATCACCTATTGCGTCTAGAAATTTATAATGAGGATGAAGAGGAGAAAGGAGCCATCAAAGAGAAATTTCTAGATAAGTCTCTATTTCTGCTGCAAAGGAAGGAAAACCCTTGGTATGCAGATATGGTAAACTATTTAGCCTACAATATAGTACCTTATGATGTTTTGTATCAACAGTGGAAGAGGTTCTTTGTAAACACCAAATACTATCAATGGGAGGAACCTTACTTATTTTTCCAATGTGTTGATGGCCTAATAAGGAGATGTGTTCCAGAAGAAGAAATAATGCCTATACTAACATAGTGTCATGATTCATCTTATGCAGGGTATTATGGTGCAAACAAGATAGCTAATAAGGAGCTTTAATGTGGATTCTACTGGCCGACGATCTTCAAGGATACTAGGAACTATGTGCTTCACTGTGACAAGTGCCAGCAAACAAGGAACATATCTAAGCATGATGAGATACCCCAATCGTCTATTTTGGAGGTAGAAATATTTGATATATGGGGCATAGACTTCATGGGATCATTCCTTATGTCCATAGGGAATAAGTATATACTGGTGGGAGTAGATTACGGTTCCAAATGGGCTGAAGCAGTTGCAAGTCCCACCAATGATGGTAGAATTGTAAGCAGATGCATTACGAAGCTGTTCGCCAGATTTGGAGTCCCTAGAACACTCATCAGCAATAGAGGAGCATACTTCTGCAATGCCAAATTCAAAGCTCTGCTTAAGCGATAAAATGTGAATCACAAAGTGTCCACAACATATCATCCTCAAACCAGTGGCCAAGTAGAGGTGGTAAACAGAGAACTGAAAAAGATCCTAGAAAAAATAGTTAACAATTCTAGGAAGGATTGGGCAGCAAGGTTGGATGATACACTCTGGGGATACCGCATAGCATTCAAACCCCCTATAGGAACAACCCCCTATAGAATGGTTTATGGTGAAGCCTGCCATCTACCTGTGGAGCTGGAGCACAAGGTATATTGGGCAATCAAATACTTGAATCTTGATCTGAAGAAAGTAGGGGAGAAAAAACTGTTGCAATTACAGGAACTGGAAGAATTGAGACACTTGGCATATGAAAAGGTGAAGTTATACAAGGAAAGGATAAAACAATGGCATGCTACACATATCAAGATAAAGTCCTTTCATATTGGTGATAATGTGCTTCTATTCAATTCTAGATTGAAGTTGTTTTCTGGGAAACTAAAGTCCAGATGGAGCATACCATTTGAAGTAGTGCAAGTCTTTGACAATGGAGCACTTGAGCTAAAAAATGACAAGGGATAAACCTTTTGAGTCAATGGGCAAAGATGCAAAATTTACCTTGGCGGTTTATTTCAAAAACTAAATGAGGTAACATCATTAGAATGATCTCATAAGCCAGGTATGGTCCAGCTAATGACCTTAAACCTAGCATGTAAGTGTAGTGTGTGAAGAGTTTATTTTATGTAGGTTTGTCTTGAGTTTGATTCAAACATTTTAATTTTTCAATGATAAATTAAATCTTTCTTTACTTAAACACGATAATTTGAAGCATGTTTGAATTAGGATTTTGACTTTTGATAATTAAGCACTCATTTCTATGCGTAAAGAAAAAGAAAAGAAAAGAAAAAGAAAAGTTTTTAGGTAATTTTGAACTCCACAATCGTGGACTTCAAGTCCATGATCGTGGCAGAGAGCTAGAATTACGAGAGTAAATTTTTTCTAACTCCGCGATCGTAGACTTCAAGTCCACGATCATGATAGAAGGCTTAATTTACAATAGGAGGTTTTTCCAAACTCCACGATCATGGACTTGAACTCCACGATCGTGGATGAGTGTTTCACATGATTTCAAACTTAAAACCCCTAAAAACAGTAGCCCCCTCATTAACACACTCATTTGCCTTCCCTCTAGCCTCCACTCTCCTAGCCCTTAAACTCACATCCCAATCTCCCTAAACCTAATCTTTCATCCTCAATCTCTTTTTGTAAACAAATTTCATCATTTCATTTGTATTTTGCCATCACATTAAGAGGTAAGAATCTTATTCTCTCTCTTTTCTTGAAAACCAATTTTTTGCATTTGGGGTTTTTATGAATAAATAATGATTGCTTTGCATATGGTTAGTTTTAGGCTATAATTTATGTGTTTATATTATGGGTTTGATTATTTCTCCATTTTCTTTCCATTTAATTTCATTTTGGTGTAAGAAGATTGAAAGAGGGAAATGCAAAAATTGAAAAATTCTAAGTCCACGATCATGGAATTAAACTCCACGATCGTGGATGAGGTAAAATATGCAGAAATGTTACATTCTCTTTAGTAACACCTTTAATCACTCTTCCATTTCATTACAACTATGTCTCGAAGAGTCAAGCAAACAGCACAGCATACCAAGGATAAAAGGAAGGTTCCCGAATCATCCATTCAAGACATTTCTAGGTACTATGGAGCACCCTTTCCCATTTATTCTAACTAGGAAGGCAGGAAATACAACCAGGTGAAAGCTAGGCCTATCATTATTCCTCGTTACTTTGATTGGTCTGTGCTTGAATCCTTATGTGTGCAAGAAACTTTGAAAGCATATGCCATAAAATTAGGTTGGGGAACATTTATTGTTGCTGAGAATCATGTATGCAAGGAGATTATGCATGAATTCTACACTACATATGACTTTATTGACAATAAATTAGGAAGAATTAAATTTAGATTGAGGGGAAGACCTCTAGAGCTCACTTATAACATGATTAAGGATGTTACTAAGCTTCCTCAATGTGGTCTATCCTCCTCACATGCTGAATTCTGACCTAAAGCCTTTTGGACTCAAATCATTGAGTGCAACTTACCCTATGACACTAGAAATGCCTTGAACTTACTAATTAGAGACCCTACTCTTATTCTGTTGCATAAGTTTATGGTTGTTTTGGTCTTTGCTAAGACTAAAAACAATAAGGTCTCAACACAAGAGCTCTTTCCACTCTGGTGCATGCAAAATGAGCATGATTTCTGCGCCACATTTCACATCATGAAGGGCTTCATGAAAATGGCTAGGCTGAGTAGCAGGAAATTAGGATTAGGCCATGTCCTTACTGCTATTGCTGATTATTTTGATGTTGACTTTTTTGGACTAACCATCATGCCATCAGATAAGTTCTCAGCAAAATATCGTTATGATGCAGGATTACTAAGGGATCAAGGCATGCAATTCTAAGCTTATGAACACAGACAAGGTATGAAACAACGACACCTAGAAGAAGATAGTGAGGAAGAAGAAGAGCAAGGATCTGCTCAGCATGAAGAGTATGTGCAAGAGATAGAAATGCAACAGGAAGAATAGCAAACAATAGATGCCACAGCAGACACCTCAATCAAGGTACTGCTTCTGAGGCTAGAATAGGGTAATGCTAAAAATACTGTCTGACTCACCAGGGTTGAGGCCATTGTCAATGGTTATGCTCAATTACCTAGGTTAAACATTTGTACCTACACAACACTTAATCATTTATCAAGCTTATTTAAGAATTATTTTAAGCGGATGATGAGAGTCAGAAATTTTTATGTCCGAGAAAACACATTGCCATATTAAAAGTGCCTTGCATATTTATATTGTTTGAATGTTGTTTTTGCTTGAGGACAAGCAAAAGTTTAAGTGTAGGGATGTTGATGTGTGTTAATAAGTATTATGTTTTACTTGTGTGTGGAATGGTAATTGCTTCAAATTTCATTTTGATTTGATGTTTGATTAGCTTGTTTTTATTAGCATTTGATATGTATGCTAAGTGTACAAATGAGAAAAGCAAATAAAGAAGAATTAAAGAAAGTGTAAGTGAAACGGGCAACTCCATGATCGTGGATCTTAACTCCACGATCGTGGCTGAAGCTTCAATGAAGAGAAGAGTGATGCCAGTCAACTCCACGATCATGGACTCCAACTCCACGATTGTGACAGAAGCCTAAATCAAAGAGAAGGCTCCCAAGCAAACTCCACAATCATGGACTCCAACTCCACAATCATTGCAGAAGAGGTCACCCACGTAAAGCAAGATGAAGAAGCACTCCATGATTGTGGACTTCAACTCAACGATCGTGGACTATAAATTATTAAGCAAAATTAAAGAAATCAAATGCTAAAGTTAGTAGGATCCATGGGAGAACAAAATAAAAGACCATTAAAAGACTATTACAGGATAATGGGAGCCAATTCAAGAGTGATGGGCAAGAAAATAGAAAAACAAAAGACCATTAAAGAGCATTCAAGGATAATGGGAGCCAATTCAAGAGTGATGGGCAAGAAAGTAAGAAATTGCAAAAGAAGGAAAAAGGGGAACTCCACTAAAGAATTATTAAAAGGAGGAACCTAGGATTGGTAAGGGCATCGGCCATTCTCCTTTTGGCACAATACTCTTAATTGTATTTTCTTTCTTTTCTTTGTTCTTCTTGTTAAGCCATGAGTGGTTAAGTACTCTACAGTAGGGTTTGAAGTTTGAAGTCCCTTGCTAGGGATAACTACTGTTGCTTATCTTTGACATTACTACGAATATTTAATTTTAAAGATTGAGTTTAGAAATTAGTCTCTGCTTTGTGATTGCAATGAGAGTTCGATCATGAAATGCTTGAATAGTGAAAGCTCTTCAATTCTAAAGAATAATTACTAAATGATTTCTTATGCTCTGTAATTGCAACGAGTGTTGATTTATGGAATACTTATTCGTTCTGGGTAGATAGGTGTGTATGAGAGATCTACATGCTCTTAGTTCTTGTATGATAGCTTGATAGTTTCCTCTAATCAGAGGGCTATGAGAGTGACTAAGTGGATTTGAGGTTAGATGGAAATTTAGTTGATTTCACCTCGAGAGAGGGTAATCGATGCCATTGGATATCTTGGGTAGCAATAAGCATACAGTTATCAATCAGCTTGGTGATGACAACTTCATTCCTTACATATTCATCATCATATAGTATTCTTACATCAGCAATACTTCTTACATTTTGGCAATTAATATATCCAAACATCAAACTATCTTTCATTGCTTGAACAAATTAGAAATCCAAGTAGTGGTGGCTAAACCATAAATCCTTGTGGGATCAATATCTTACTACAATAATTTGTATGCTTGCAGTAAAGTAGTGATTAAAACTACTATCTTTTCAAGGACGATCAATGGTTATAAAACATGTATTTCAAACTACAAGTCTAATAAGTTTTTGAATTTATTAGGGTTATTATTATGTATCTAACTTGAATAGATGATATAACCAAAAGTAAAATGGCTACCTCTCCTTCCTCTCTTCTTCCCTATGTCCATTTATAGAAAATAATAAGAAAATTCAAAGCTAACGCAAGTAAGAGGATTTGGTTTTTCAAGAACAAGATCATTGGATTTGATTCAACACATCCTTTTATCTTCTTCTCTTCTTATTTCATTTCTATTAGTCTCTATAATGAATTTTTTATAATTAAATTACTAATCAAATTCTATACTTATGTGGATAGTTTGAAGATCCTTTATGTTGGGGATTAAAAAAGTTTACTTCAACTTTTTTAATAAATAAGATCGAAGGAGATTGACATTCATGTAAGTGTTACCTTACTTATACCATGTCCTCTTAAAGTTTTTTTAATGTATAATGATTCTAAAGATCTATGAGAAATGTGTTTTTACAAAAATTTTAAATGTTCCCATTAGTTATCAATGGCATTTTTCATTAACTCCTCCCTCAAACTTTGGCTGCAATCAATGAATAGTTTTTTATGGTCATACTGATGACAAAATTTACAAGGATTATAATGAGCATAGGCTCTAAATCTTGGTAATGGAATACAATAAATTTATATCTCACTACCAAATGCTATATGTACCATAAAGGATATGTCCATCTGATCTCACTCTTGAGGATGGCCGCCATCCACTCAACCTAGTCATCATAGGTTAGTGTCCTTGCCTTATTGAAAGCATAACCTCTCCTTATATGGCTATGAGGTACATATCTCTGCTGATTACCCACTAGTTATATCAGGATCCCCAGCTTCTCCTCAAGGCATATATAAAAATAAAAAAATAAAACAAATGGAAAAAAAGAAGAAAACAAAACAAATTCTCACTAAGTTGAAAACCTTGTAAAAGGTTACTCATGCAAAAATTAAAGCAACTCGCTGAGCTAAAAATCCATGGGGGTAGTTCAGGTAAAAGTTAAGATCTATTAAAAATCAAAGAGCCCAATGAGTCGAGAACCTTATAAGAGGTAACTTCTCTTAGAAGAAAGAACCAATCATTAGATCCTTATGGCTGAATGGGTCAATGAACCAAAATTATACCAATAGTCTAAATGTAATTTCTCTTAAAAATAATGGAGTAGTCACCAACTTATGGTTGTATAATCAAAAAATGGCAGTGAGCTTTATAGAACCCTTTATAATCAATAGTTACCTTGTTGTAGTAAGGCTAATATTGAGTGTCCAATCATGTATGAAATTGCCTCTCTGACAAGCATTGACATAATGAGCATCATTATCTTTCTATATGTAACTTTAAAGATAGTGGAAAATTCTTTGTAACATCTTGACATGTTTAAATCAGAAGACGTTCATCATTGAATCCTAGAACTACACCACTACATGCAGAAAAATAGAGTTAATGGAGACTTGCTAGAATGTCTTTAGGTACTAGGGTTTTAACTCATTTAGTTTATCCCACTCAGTATCGTATCATTGGGGAGAGCTAAAGTAGAAGGTAGATAGTGATTTCTAAGTCATTGGCTATTCTTGTAAAGAAGAACATATGAGTTATGTTTTTGTAGTGGAATAAAATATAGAGCATTCTCACATAAGAGTAAAAGCAACAAGCACATTTAGGTTTTATTAATGAATCCAATGAAAATACAAAGTTTAACCCATTGGTAACATTCAAAATTTATACACCCACAACCCAAGTGTATTGAGCCCATCATCCATGCAAGCTTATATTATTCTACACTACTCATTATCCTATTATAAAAGCTATAGAGCTACTATACCATGGATATGGAGTTAGGCATTGCATCTACTCTATACATCATCATTCACCCAATTGCTCCTTTTTTAGATTAGGACTATCAAGGACTTCAATATTGTATCACTCTATGTGAGCAGTCAACTGAGCAATCTCTCTGCCCATTTATTGGGTCATCTGGGTATAACTGTCTCGATCCTCTCTCTTCGAGCACCAACTTATCTACATTGCATAATAATATAAACATTTAAGGCATGCATGAATGTGCCCTCCTCTTACATAGGGTGAGACACTAAGTAAATGAAAGATGGTCTCATATGATCAATATGATAATGTTAGCTTGACATTAAATTGGATCGATAATCTAGCACACTTTAGTTTGGTGATCCTGATGAAGATCCATGGTATGATAGTTATCTCTCTTATCAATAAATGGAAGGTATAAATGAAGTCCATCTATCTCTTAACCAAAATAGTGATAATAAATCTATGCATTTCTTCTCCATGCCTATGAAGCAAGAAATGTATCAATCAAAGCAACTCTGGTTAACATTACCTTAGACCTACCGTGATAGCTACAAGTATGACTTGAACACTCCTTGAACACTACCGACTACAATGATATTCCTTTCTCTTTATAAAATTTTGAAAATTTAAGTCATATTCCAAACTAAATTTGTATAATTCAGACTATAATTATAGAGTACAAAGCTCCTAACCCTAGCTAAAATGCCTAAAATAAAGCTACTAAACTCCCTAGACCTTGAGTTAAAGCCTTTATATTCAAAATTTCTAAAATTTCATTAATCGTTTTGCCAAAAACTACATAATGTGTACCACATATAATGTAACATGCATAATACATTATCTCAACCTATTTTAGTTTTTCATATTTTTCATGAACCTTCATAATAAATCCTTCTTATCTTAAGCCTAGCCTTAGCCAAACATCATTTTCTATCCTAAAATTACTTAAATGAACCTAAAAACTCAATTCTAACATTAGATAAAACTTAAAAAATTCAGCTAAAAAATGAAAAATGCACCTTTTTGAGTAAAGCTCATGACCGATGATAGTCTATGGTGAATGTTTATATGATTCTATCTCTATAGATAGCCTCATATTAACCATCTTATGTTGTTTCCTAAATTAGAGCATACATTATGATGGAAGTAGGTATCGGGGCATCATTGCATTCTAATACCCATCATTCTCAAAGAAACTGGTGCTTTTGCTATTTTGGTGAAGAGAAAAGTGAAGTTTAAAGATTGAAATAAGTGATTTTCAAAATGAGAATCCTTCCTCTTATAAATTTCAAGTAATGTGTGTTGTATGTATTGAAACTTGCTCCGCACGTTCTTCTAATATGCTAACATGTGTTAGCCAACAAGGGGTTCTGTTAATGTGTGTCGACTTTCCATTGGCTTTCTCTTGATGAATGAGGCTTCTAAGAAGAATTTTTGGAGCTAATTTCCTATAGAGTATACTTTTCATGACTTGTCATATTTTAAAAATCTAGAAATTCATTCAGAATTCAATAGATTAATATTCAAAAATTCAAGTATTTTCTCAAAACCATTTCCATTCCAATTTCACTGATAAATTATGTTTCTATGTTTATGAAATACAAGCAGTTGATCCTATAGATGAACAAATTTAGTCAAACCTTTGACTATTGGTTAAGCCATTAATAAAAAATTATGAAGCCCAAGTAGTGGGCCCTAAATGCTATCTTTGGAGATATAAGACACATCTATGAAAGCATGAGTACCAATCCAATAGTTAATCATCATTGAATCGACAGTTATTCACTATTGATCTAGTAGACAATCACTCCAATCTAGCAATTCACCAGTCAATCCAATAATGATCTCCAAATTTGGTAGTTGATTCATCAACCTTGGTAGTAGGTGTCGCACCCTAAATTTGAGCCTCTCGGATTGATTGGGATGAGTCGGGCTATTTCTTCATTGCCTTGCCTTTACAGGCATTTCCGGTTCATTCAGGTGCAATCCAGGGTTTGTTTAGGTTGCTTAGGGTATGTTTGTGGGGTCTCATACCCGTTCGGGTATCTCTTTCATTGCATAGGGTATGTGTCTTACCCTTTAGGGTATGTTGGAGATTTGCCCGAACGGGTAAGTGCCTTACCCGTTTGGTTTTAAGTCATACCCGTTCGAGTATGTTCATCAAGGCAGTTATAATTTGAAAGTTAGGTTATTTGGCGGGAGGAGCAAAGGGGTTAGGTTTTGAATTTCGGATTTTCTCTCAATTGTGACGAAAAGAACGCGATTTGCATTCATTCTTTAGCTTCTAAACTGCTTGAATTTGATTAAAACACATAGAATCTAGCTTGTTTTGATTAGTTTTGGATTGAAACTTGAAAAAAACTAAAACCTAACTAGTTTTGATTTGATTTTGAGTTGTTATTACCTTGACATTGCTGGATTTC
>CANYBF011887772.1:0-10307 GCA_948192965.1 Dalechampia spathulata | reverse complement strand
TCTGAAATGTCCTATGCGTCAGAACATATAGAGGAAGACACAAGGGCCTATACATATAATCAGGATCAATACTGGGACTATATCCTAGTCAAATTGATAAAGATCCAAAATTATAAAATGGTGAAAAGTGAGGGTTAACATCCGCTTTGTGTTTTGAACGCTCAACAATCCTATATTCTGCATGTTAAAAGAGAGGCTTGTGCTCCATAACGATAGATTTGACCAAACATGTAACTTTGTTGTTTCCCTTGTTTAAGTGGGTGTCTTTTATCTCCAACTGGAGCTTTTGGAATCAACTCCATTTTGAAGCACTTCATGTATCATTTCATTTTTATTTTAGCTATAATTACTTAATTATTTGTTTATTAATAAAACAAATGGTAGTAAAATTATCATCCCTGGTGATTTGGTATCTTTTCGATTCTTTTATTAATTTTTACTTGTTTTTGCTGATTTTTCTTGTTTAATGTTCAAGTGAGGAAAATAGAGCTCAACACAGTCATATTAAACTAATTTGCACAAAATATTATCATTTCAAGTCTAACACGATTTATGTCAAATGACAACAATTACAACATGCAAAAAAAGACTCATTTAAACCCATAATAATATAAACCAAATTTATGATTATGAATTATTATACATGAAATGTGATGATATGATCATGTTAATATAAAATCTTATGATTAATAAAATAAAACATATAAAATGCAAAGAAAATATTAAATCACCAATTAATAATTTGTCACACTATAAATTTATAATTAAAGAAATGTCATTTAATAATTACATTTTAAAATTTTATCACTTTTGATCAAAATAACTTTTATAATTCCTGAAATATTCCTTCAAGAAATGTAAATCGATAAAATTAATTAAATCTTTTCTTTTTATATTGCTACTATTTCTTCTTATATTAATGTTAATGTTGCTACTTCTTCTTCTTCTTTTTCTCTTTCTACTACACTATTATTTTTGTTTGTATTGTTGTTGCATCCTCTTCATCATCATCATTCTTCTTATTCTTCCTGTTTCTCCTATCCTTCTCTTCATCCTTTATTCTTAAATCTAATTTATTTTATTCTTATTTTTTCAACTATTTATTATATAATTTAATTTTTTCATTTTTAATTATATTTTTGTTTATTTTCTTTTATAGTAAATATATACATAACATATAGTATATATTTATTTATCATATATGGTATATATTTATATACCATATACACCATACAATATGATATATATTTATATATCATATATCATATATATGGTATGTACATATTTATATATATCTGTAACAATAAAAGATAAAAAATAAAAAATAAAAGAAAAAACTTAATCTAAGATAAGAAGAAGAATAAGAAATAATCAATTTCATACAAGTATAAAAAGAGAAAGAATAAGAAGAAGACAAAGAGAAAGGAAGAAGAAAAAGTAGCAGATTTAAATGAAGAAAATAAAGCATTAGATGAAGAAGAAGAAGAAAAAGAAAATATAGAGGAAAAGAAGAAAATATGTAGAAAAAGAAGATGAAAGAGAATTAGCGATTTGAAAAATGAAAATTTGAAAAAGAGAAAAATTAGAAAACTTAAAATATAAAAACAATGATAAACATGTAATTTGATTTAAAAAATTAATAATATTTAAAAAAAAGTTAAAATGACATAAATTTAAAATATGATATACCTTATAATTTTTCAATATTAAAATACTAAATAATTTATATTAAATAAAAAAGTTTATAAAAATATATAAAAATTTGAAAAATGACATGAAAAAATAATAAAAATATATTAAAAATTATAAAAATAAAAATATTAAAAATATACATTTTTACTCATATATCACTTTTCCAACATCTGTATTTTCCAATAGCCATATTTTTGAGCTTTTCTTACTAAAATTAAGTAATCAGTTAGGGGATATAATCGTATATGTAAATAAAACATATAAATATAAACATAAAAAAACTGTAACTTTAGATAAATACAATATTAATCATCTTCTTAATTTTTATATTAATATTTTATAATAGATCATTAATATTCCATGACCGGTAAAATTGAAGCTAAAATATAAGAAGAATCGTATGGATCAATAAGCAATTTTGACATATTTTTAGATGTTCTTATTATAGGTATATATTTTTGTCAAATGAAAAATAAATAAATAAATAAATAAATTATGCATAGTAGAAAAAATGATAAAAATATGTGGAACATATACTAGTTTTATTAATTTTTGTTGGATATGAGTTGTTTTTGTAATTTAATAAATTGGTAAATAAATGTAATTAATATATTTCATATAATAATATATTTTTTAAATAACAATAAATATTACTTAAGCATATTCCAAAAATATTTAGTAAGCTTTTTGAATTTTATCTTGAGTTTCATGGAAGTCCTTTCATTATTCTTTTATTAATAAAATACTTCTTGATTTATTATTTATAATAAATAATAAATATATAAACTCCCATTTTATCCATTATGATCAGTTTGCTCTTAAAAAATTTTATTATTTTAGTATTTATATAGATTATCCACATTAATTTCAGTTCATACTTAAATAATTGGTGTAAGAATTTAACATATCTAAATAGTTTATTTATTTTAATTTATTGAATTTTTATTTAAAAAAAATTAGATCAAACATTTAACTTATATAAAATCTTATTCATAAGTATTTCTAATTTATCTAATAGTTTATCTATTTTTAATTTATTGAATTTTAGTATATATAGATAAATGTGATTTCTTTTTTGTGTTTATGTTATTTTCTACTAAATATTTTATGATAATTTAAAATTATTGGGTGAAATTTAAATTTTTTATTTAATATTGAAGTATAAAAGATATATATAAACCTTATCATAAATATTTGATGCCATTTCAAATATAGAAAGCTAAATAACTAAGTAATATAATAATCATATGTATTATTATATCATTTATTTAATAAGGCATAAATTAATAGCGCTCGTATTCATTATTTTGTTTTTCAAACAACACGAAAAATGAATAATCGAGTAATCTAAGTTTTTATTAAATCATTCATTTTTATTTCTGATTTTTACTTGTAAAAAAATTCAATAAATTTTTACAAATTACATGTGTTTATCTATTTTTTAAAATAATAAATTTAATAAAAAAAAGTTAAGTTAAAAGACATTTTTATGCAACTCAATATCAAATGGAGCCTAAATTGTTGTTGATTGTGAGATAAAAGAAAATTAAGAAAATAATGGAAACAAATGGGTTTTGATTAAAGAGATGAAGAAAAGATGCCAAGGAAAGAGTGGAGGCAAATTCATTCATCCCATAAAAATATAATACAACTACCCCATAAAATTATCAACATAATCTGTAAATAATTAAAATTAAAACAAGTCTTAATCACAAATTTATGCTCATAAACCTTCTATTCAGCCACGTGTAAGGTAAATTGTGGGCCAAAAAAGTGTAAGTTAAAAAGGCATACTCTTTAAGGTGATTTTAAAGGTCTTTAATTAGTATAATTAATGAGAAATGATACAAAAAATAATAAAATAATTAAATTGAAAATCAAACTAACATAACTTTAGAAAACAACTAAAAAAAATTAGAAACTCATTGTAATTTTTAATTCATGAATTTTATCAAAAATTTAATAATATTACTTAGAAGCAGAGTCAAAAAAAAAAAAAAGAATTCATTTTCATGCATTAATAATTTTAAAGTATAAAAAAAGGAATCATTTAATATGATCAAATAATACGATAAGAACATGATAAAACTATCTATCAAATCACCCAAAAAATATAATACAATCTCCAAATTTGAGAATTTTATACCATAATAATTTAAAAAGTATTTTGTCAAAGGTTTGCCCTGTTCTTATTCATTGAAGATTGACTTGTATTATTTCAAAAGGAAAAAACTCATAGTATTTACACATGTCAATCAATGGACATCACAGTAGGTGCTATATAATATTCTCTTGTGGCATCATAGTTTGCATCAACCAATTCTAAAGTTTTCTGATTGAAGAAAAGAATTATCAGTTTGTGTTTTATCAAAAAAAACCTAAGACAAATGAATCAGTCTCAAAATGCAAGCTTCCAAGCTGGAGAGGCCAAGGGCCAAGCTCAGGTTTATTTTAATACTCGTGTTATATCTTTTAATCCTTCAATCAAATTACTAAATTGCATGACTATTTGAAATAACAGGAAAAGTGCAACCAGATAATGGACAAGGCAAGCAATGTTGCACAGTCTACTAAAGAATCATGCCAAGAGGTTCTTAACATCACATTTTCTTCACTCATTTACATCTTGAATCTCTTAGTTTTTGTTGACATGGGAACTTGAATTGTAGGCTGGGCAGCAGGTGCAAGCAAAAGCACAGGGAGTAACTGAAGCTGTCAAAGATAAAGTTGGAGCAAACAACTGAAGGGTGCATTTTGTTTTTTGTTTATTTTCATGCTCTTTTGCTGAGAAGGCAGGATTTTTTTTTTTTTTTGATATTTCTACTAATTAAGAAGAGGCAATAATACTCATATATATATATTTTTTTAATTTTTTGCTCAAATTTAAAAGAGGGTATTGATTCCAATTTTAACTTACTAGTATTTATTCTTATTTTGGAAACCCCGTATACATGTGAGCTCTGTCAACCAAATAGTCTAATTGACCATCATAACAAGCCACCATTTAAACCTCAAGTCTAATGTATGTGCAATGTTTAACAACAAATGATACATCCCTTTATGGTAGCCACAAAAATTGACGATTTTCAAAAAATTGAGAACCTCTGCAATAATTTTTTATTGTATATTTTAGTATTCATTAGTACCGAATGATGTGATGATGGTTTTGGTAAAATTATCACCGATTATGACCTCTTGCATATCACATAAACTTCTAACAAGCTTTCTCCTTTAAATACATGTTAAATAGTAGAAAGGAACCATGCATCAACCATTAGCAAGAAATTCAAGGATATGCATAAAATCTATGTAATGCTACGGTCTGCAATTTGCTTAATTGAGTTACCTTAGAATTATAATTAGTTGTTAATTGCTACTTTGTCAGTTATTTAAGTAATTAATTACATTATCATCATCCTAATAATATAAATATAATTAGGCTAATATTAAAGATTTCGGGTCTTTCATGATTCTCTTATTCGTACTAAAATAATCGCTTCTCTCACTTATGATAGAAATGAATATTATGATGAAGTTATTGATGTTTTTGAGCCTATCAAAGAAAAAGGGTTGATCTAGAATATATTTAGTTATAGTACTATTATTGATACTTACACGACATGTGATGTGGAGTTGAAAAGGAATGCTTGAGATGTTTTATGGGATGTTTAGCAGCTGCTGAATATGTGTTCGATGATGATGGTGAAGCTGACAAGTTGCTATGCGTGGTTGATGAAGTTCTATCTCATGGATGAAATTAGGTGGTGATCAGACTCTTGAGGATATGAAAGTATTGAAATGTAGCATTCTGCTACCTCTAGTCAGCACTATGCCTGGAATTCTTTACATGCTTTAAGAATGTGTGTTTTTTCTTCTATTATTGATGCAATACAGTTTAATTTACATTTTCTGATTGCAGTCTATGTTTCCCACAAACTTTCTCAAATCTGTAATTCTTTACTTGTTAAAAAAAAAATACCAAAAAAATGCATTTTAAATAGCCCCAAGATTATGTCATAAAATTATATATATATATTAAAATAACTTATAAATCCGTAAAATTTTTATAAAATCTCATTTTCTGGTATATTGTTTTCATTTCTTTTATAAAAATATTAGAAGATTTGAATGGAAATAAATTATATTAAAAAGGAAGTTATTTTTATTTAAATAATCACATTGTTTAAATACAACCAACAGATAAAATATTGGATATTATTATTCAATATGTTTATTTTTTCCAATATTAAATATTAAATATTAATCTTTGACGAATTCATCAAACCTTTTTACTAAATGTGCAGATCCACCAACAAATAGATGTTGTTTTCTTCTCCTTTCTTTTCCTCTTCTCCTTTCCCTGTTTGGATTTGGTGTTATTGTTTAAGCTCTTCATCAACATCAACATGTCTCCCTCCAATTTCTTCCATAATTCTTCCAAATCTTTATTCTTATCCTCTCCTTTTTTCCCAATTCCACTTCTACTACTACCCACGAATCTCCCACCAACCCCTTTAGCCCTCTTCTCTCACGCTGCATCGAAAACCACCTCCACCCACTCTCCACCCCCCTGCCTCTCTTCTCTCCATTCCCCAAAATCGGGTCTTGCTACCGGTTTCTCCATTCGCCCGTCCACCCCATTTGTCAACAAGCCCCTTTCTGGCAGCCCATCTCTTGTTAAACTTAGAGCTAATTTGGATATCAGCTGCGAAGGAAGCTTTGCAGCGACTACTTCATTGTCGAAAAGACCCTAAATCCATTGAGAACGTGTTGCTTAGTTTTGAGTCCAGACTGTGTGAAAGCAATTTCATGTTTCCAATTTGGTCAAGTAGACCTTGCCAAGTCTGTTTTTAAAAATGCTCGTAAGACTAGTTATGGAAGAACCGTTTATCTTTTCTGTGCTTCTGATGAACTATTGTTGTTTTTGATTCTAGGAAGACAAATGGGTTGATGCCAAATGTGGTTACCTATAGTACTATTTTTAATGCTTGTGCAAAAGATGATGTGTATCTCAAAAAAGTGCTTGAGATTTTCGAGGAGATGTTAATCAATGGATTGCAACCAAATGGTTCCCTTATTGCTGTGTGTTGTAGACTCAGGCTTTGGGAGATCGCAATGGATTTTTTCAATGGAATTGTTAATAGAGGGATTGATCCCAATATTATGGCTTCTGAGATCATGTCCAAGTTGTCTAGAAAAAACTATAATAACTAATGTTGTTAATTAAATTACTATGATCAATGGGAATGCAAAGATTAGGAAGAGTTAATGAGGCTTTGGACATTTGCAAAAAAATGAAGAATGTAGATATTAGGAGAAATGTTGTGACATATAATTTGCTTTTGGATGTGTATGGGAAATAACTAAAGTATGATGAAATGTTGTGACATATAATTTGCTTTTGGATATGTATGGGAAACAACTCATTGTATTTTTTAATTCATAAATTTTATACAAAATATTATTTACTCCTTTTAACTTAATAAGAAATCTAAAATTTAATAATATTAATATAGATATCAAAAAAATTCAAATTAATTTTTGAATCAATTAAATATATTTTTGATCTATAAAATTAATTAGATTAAATTATTATTTTAATCTAATAAATGAAATAGATTTTATGAATCAATTAAATAAATATTTCTGATATATAGAACAATTAGATTAAATAATTATCTTAATCTAATAAATTAAATAGATTTTAAACCAATCAAATTATCCAGTTTATTATCTAAATTTAAATTATTTTAATAGTAAGGTAAATACTATTAAAATAATAAATAAATAAAGTGATAATTGTTTTGAAGTGAGGATGAGGGTTCGATCTATAAATTCCTCTTCTTTAAATCACAACAAACTCTTTAAGCCACCTCAAAGTGTTTTTCAATATCTAAGGTATTTTTCATGTTCATCAAGGTATTCAAAGTTCATCAAGCCTTTAAGACTTCAAAGTGTTCTTCCTTCAAGGAGAAATTTGATTCAAAATCAAGCCCCTAAAGCATTGGAATCATGTTCTTCGTCAAAAATCAAGTTTAATGCAAGATCAAACTACAAAAAGTCCTTAAATGAAGTTTTTACTTCAAAATTCAAATTAGAGGATTTGTATTAGAGACTGTAACCCGCTTCAAATTAATAAATTTATTTGTTGCTCAATTTTTAATATAATATCATTTTTTTTTATAGATTTTGTGCATTACAATTACTAAGAAAGAAGAGTTAAAAAAATGAATTCATTTTCATGCATTAATAATTTTAAAGTATAAAAAAAGAATCATTTAACGTAATCAAATAATACAATAAAAACATGATAAAAATTATCTACCAAATCACCAAAAAAATATAATAAAATCTCCAAATTTGAGAATTTTATACCATACAATCACTTATATATAAATGATTTTCTTTAATCTTGAAAAGTTTTGATGTCCATAGCTATCTAAGAATCCCTATAAATTCTCAGACTAATGATCAGTATAGAGAGAGAGAGAGAAAAAACCTCTATACATCTCTAATAATTGAGGTTTATCCTGTTCTTTTGCATTGAAGATTGACTTATATTATTTCAAAAGTCATAATATTTACATATGTCAATCAATGGATAGCATAGTAGGTACTATATAATGTCCTCTCATGGCATCATAGTTTGCATCAACTAATTCTAAAGTTTTCTATCTGAGAAAAAAGAAGTTTGTGTTTTAAAAGAAACTAAGAAAAATGAATCAATCTCAGGATGCAAGCTTCCAAGCTGGGGAGGCCAAGGGCCAAGCTCAGGTTTGTTTTAATACTCATATTGTATCTTTTAATCATTGAATCAAATTACTAAATTGAATGATTGTTTAAAATACCAGGAAAAGTGCAACCAAATGGTGGATAAGGCAAGCAATGCTGCACAGTCTGCTAAAGAATCATGCCAAGAGGTTAATAATATAACATTTTTTTCACTAATTTACATATTGAATCTTTTATTTTTTCTTGACATATGAACTTGAATTGTAGGTTGGGAAGCAAACACAAGCTAAAGCACAGGGAGCAACTGAAGCTGTCAAAGATCGAGTTGGAGCAAACAACTAAAGGCTGCATTATGTTTTTGTTTATTTTCCTAGTCATGATGCTCTTTTGCTGGGAAGGCTCGATATTTTTTTGATTTTTCGACTAATTAAGAAGATACGATAATATTTAAATTCTTTTATTTTTTGCTGGAATTTAAAAGAGAGTATCATGTGGCAATCCACTTGTGTCGTTATCAAGATAACAACTGAGAATGAATATTCTTAAATTGACCACCATAAAAGGCCATACTACTTGAAGCTCAGGTCTATATATGTGCAATGTTCAACAACTAATGATACATCCCTTTGTGGCAGTCTTAAAAATTGATGGCAATCAGCAACTTTTAATTAAAAAGAGAGAACTCCTGCAATAATTTTTTTATTATGTATTTTAGTATTGGATTAGTACCCAATGAGGCGATGATGGTTTTGATAGAATTATCATTAACTACAACCTCTTACATATCACCCAATTCCTGACAAGCTTTCTTCTTTTAAATACATGTTAAATAGCAGAAATGAACCATTAAGAAGAAATTCAAAGATATATATATATAATCTATGTAATGCTAGTGTGCAATTGCTTAATGGAGGTAGCTTGGAATTAGGATCAGTTGTTAATCGTTGCTTTGTCAGTTATTTAAATAATTAATTACATTATCATCATCATAGCTTTTAAGAAAATATTAGTTTACTCATAATATAATAATATACTAGTATATGAATTTAAAAAATATTATTTTTAAAAATATAATATTTAATATAATTAAGTTGATTAAAGATTTTAAATCTTTCATGAGAAACTAATTCTCTTATTCAAACCTCACTTATCTACTAAAACGAGATTTCTGTTATATAGCATGACAAATCAATGGGAACACTGTTCATTTTTTCTCTGTTTTAATTATTGTTTATCGTAGAAATGAATATTTTGATAAATCTATATATTTTTGAGTCTATGAATGAAAAAGGGTTGAGCTCAAATATAGTTATTTATCGATACTTACACAACATGCGATGTGGAGTTCCAAAGGAATGCTTGAGATGTTTTTATGGGATGTTTGGTAGCTGATGAACATGTGTGTGTTGATGATGTTGGTGAAACTGACAAGTTACAATGTATTGTTGGAGTCGCACTAAAATAATTCAATACAAATCAACAAGATTGACTCTAAAGATTAGCAAGCTCTCTAACAGCGTTTTCAGGTCTATTCTCTTTTACAAAAATATTATATAAGAGTTCAAAATTTATATCATGACAATAAATTAAATTTTATTTTAAAAATTCGTTCAAATATATACTACAAATATAATTTATATGTTCATTTATAATTTTTATTTAATTTAATAAAATATCATATTTATTTTAATGATAATAAATTATATTAAGAAGCATGTTTTTTATGTCACACCCTAACCTGGTGTAACATGCTCCCGTAAAACAGTTAATAATCTCCTAAACAAGAAAATCATTAAATATTTTACAAAGGATCTATACAATTATTTATTTCTAATTTTAATGACATTTATGTTTTTTTTTTTTACAAGAAAGTTACAGGTGAT